>JAPYKE020000137.1:462500-666668 GCA_028554795.2 Sinohyriopsis cumingii | reverse complement strand
AGCCAGACATTGTGGTGTGAGCCAACTACGAATTTTAATCAACGTATAAATTGAAGTTAGTATAACATTTGTCATAACGGTGGCATGGCACTATTGTTATACAAAGACTGTGAAGGGGCAAATTTCTGGCGATCTATGAAGTACACATTAACTTGGGCCAGAGAACAATTAATTAGATTTATGGAGACAGGCGCGTATTAAAACGCCATTCTGCTTTGATCGGTAATGTCTTTTCGAGGGGAGAATTTTATTCTAAATTAAGCATTCGTTTATTCAGCTAACAGAAGACTGGTGGAAACAAAAGCTAACTTTGATTCCATAGTGTAAAAATGTCAGGATTGAAAGATTGCAGAACTCTTTTACTCAAATTACAGGGTCAAGCTGACCACGACTTTGGCGCCTCTGGAAAAAGACGGCAAATATATTTAATCCTAATTGGTTACGCTAAATAAGGGGCGTGTTTCCCACACTAAATTTCATAGTTTTAATATCGCCACATCGAAAATTTTAATCAGTCTAAGCTTTTCTGCAAAAGAAAACAAGTGTAAGAAGACCCTGAGAGTAAATTTGGGAGAAATTCTCTCGTAAAACTGTTGTCCAAGAGGACTTTTGTCGAGGAAAACCGACGAACAAATTTGGCGACAGAAGCGAGGAATGCTGAAAGCTCAAAGGGAGAAAATAGCTCCTGTGACGAATTATCTCTGAGACGTATCCTGTGACGTATTAAGTCTGAGACGTATCCTGCAACTAATTATCTCTGAAACGTAATCTGAGACGTATCCTGTGACGTATTATCTCTGAGATATATATGTGAATCTACGTGCTACGCACAGAGTTGATGACCGAAAGAGGCAAAAAACAGAGGGACGTCGAAGGAACGGCTACAGTGGAAGTGGAGTGAACCGGAGAAGCGGGTTATGCAATTGTACAAGGCACTGACTTCGATTGTTCACTCCATCCTATGATGAACAAATTATATCAGTAAAACAGATCGGCTACTTTATTTAAATATATGTGTGTTTTGTAATTCGGTGAAAGTTTTATTTCTAGAAGTAGAGTATATTCTTGATGTAATGAATTCTCACAGTTGTTTTATGTAATTGATTAAATTGTTGTTTACATGTACGGGGGCTCGTGTTGGTCTGTTCTATATATCTGCTCAGATCTCTATCTATTCCACCTATAAGTTTCACCACCTATATTTATATTTATTCGAACCGGGCAATAGCATCCAAAACGGTCAACCTCTAGATAACGAGAACCAAATTAAGCGGACACCTTGAAAGAAGGTACAATCTTCCAACCCACAAACCTCTTGCAATAAGAGGGGACTTTGTGTAAGGTTTCTACAAAGTGGACCGTGGTCGCTTACAAAGACAAACTAAAACGTAGAAAAAAATTCAAAACTCCTTTCCGCTTCCTGATAGTTGTCAGAATCAGAAACGTATGTTGTATACCTTCATAATTGTTTTCATGTATAAACAGGTAATGAAGGAATTTTAGTTTAGTAGGCATTTTGCTTTTCAAAAATCGCATGTGTTTGGGTCGGTTATATTAAAGAAGTTAAATATTTTGCCTCCTGTACTGGTATATCGACTGAACAAATATCTGTAAAATTCATACTAAATATAGACTAAATCAGAAATCATAATTTGAATATTCATGTTTCTTTCAAAATTCTTATGTTCGGAGAAGAAACAAACTGAACGATTTTAGTTTTTTTAACCAAATGTTAAGGTGTTTTTTAGAAGTCGCCAATTTTATCCAAGTTATTTGCCTAATCAACTTCACGATTACTGGGACTTATATTTTTTTTCTCATCAAAACAAATTCAGATGTAATATTTTTAAACATCCAAATTATTAATTTGCCATGATTTTTCCTCTCGCAAGAATTTCTAAAGAGTCGTCATCCCAAATTAGCAACAAAAACATTCCAACCTATTTCACCTTACCTCCCATTCTTCTCTTCTTCCTCCTCCTCCTGTTCGTCTTCGACTTCTTCTTCTTCGTCGTCGTCCTCCTCCTCCTCTTCATCAGGAAGATCAAGATCAAGAATACAAAATTTGAGATTGAACAGGTAAGATAGCCAACTACCGTCGCCTTCAAACATGGCCACGTGTACTTAGTATTCTGAGTCGCTCCAGTGGCCTAGTGGTTAGAGCGTCCGATTCGGATGCGGACGTCGCGGTTTCTAACCCTGGCCGAGTCATACAACAGACTCGGCACTGTACTAGCAGGTGCCTCGCTTGTAGCTCAGCATTAAGAGGTTAGTGTTAGGAATGGTCGGCCCTGTGTCAGGATAATGTGACTGGGTGGGACATTATAAAATATCTCTGCAGTATGATGCCTAAAGTGCTAGACATTAGTATAAACTGTCACACTGCAGACATCACAGCGATGTAACTCAGATTGTTAAAGCTACATTAAAAATACAAACATATACACACATACACACACACAATTTTTGTAGATGATTGGTACGGTTTGTTATGTTGAAATTTACCATGAAAACGACTGCACCTTGCGCTCATACTCTCCCGTCTTGCTTCGGCAAATGTTTCACACAGTAGAAGAAACATTATTTCATCTAAATGATTATCGATTTATTAATATGCTCGATCAGGGTGTATATCTTGAACTCTTCTGACTGAAATACAAGCCTACATTAACTTGAATTTTCGCAAATTTGTTCGAAGTGATGACGTCCATAGTTAATATGCACTTATTACATGCGTAATAAAGTAAACTATCAAATGAGATGTAAGTTGCACCACACAGCCAATTTCAGTTCAAAGTATAATAACGTGAAACTCTTTTCAAATCATCTATGGGAATATGAAATATGGTAGATACCCACACAGACAAAGATCTACGATTAAATATATTGAACTGTACACCTGTTGACTGATAGTCCAAAGTTCTTGAACTTGAGTTTCGGTTGATATAAATACTTTAGCGATTGTTTCTAACAAAATTGGTCCTTTGAAATGGTTTATCGAGATAATGATACCTATATGTTCACACAGTATATTGTCGTATGGGAGTGGATATATTCCCATTATTATACTTTGCGTGAAATTAAGCCCCGATTTATGTAATTAAGTCAGTTACGATATTGTTTATTTTGATCATCTATTTGTCTTTTGAACTAATTATAACGAGCACATTTGAAACAACGGGACGAGTTCTTTATTTATTTGTGTTAAATTGGCGTATATGAAGCGACTGTTTAGATAAATTTAAATATGCGAAAAGATATGAATGCAAGAGATGAAATCCTCACGAACCCCAGTCCCTTCCAGAAAATGTTGCTTTGGAAAATACCGAAACAAGGTTTTCTAGCCAATACATATTGATTTCTATTATGAAATTTTTTTCTCAAGATATAACTTTCGACCTTTTGTTACTTAACAGAAAATTGGTATATATTCAGATTTGTCAAATATGAAGAATGTGAATTACACGTACATGATAATGAAATTAATAAAGTATGAGACAGTGAAAAAAACACTATCCTTTATATATTACGTCGGACTAGATAATTATCGAAGATTGTATACATAATTTTTTAAAGAAACGCTAGTGTTTTGCTAAAATCACGTCTAGTCTATTTGAAATATTTGTACAGATTTGATCAGTGTTTTTCATATATTTCAATTTAATTGTTTGTTTGTCAGTTTAAATTTTTTTTATTTTTCATTACCTGATATTGTAATGTAAATTTATTCACTGGAGATGATATTTTTTTCCAGAAAATCAGTTGGTCTGAATCATTCTTTCGTAAACAACCAAATGTTGACCTCGATCCTGACCTTGATTCAAAATTAGTAGCAGCCACGTAAATAAGTTCTATTTTTATTTTAAAATGATTGGTTGTTGTCGAGGTCATGATGGGACTAAGTGATTAAGAAGTAAACACTTTTTTTTTTAATTCTTAGAGTAAAATTATTGGTTTTCGTCAGGGTCATGTTAGGCGCACGTGATATAAACACGATCATGTGACCCCCTTTATTCGATTTCGCAACTTGGGGATTTTCGAAACTGCGTTTTAGAATACGATATACCCTTTGTTTTGGAGAAATAATCTCAGTTGGGCTCTTACACTGGAAAGTGACTGTTGTGCCGTTAGGAGTTATTTCAAATTATTTGGATTCAAAAGGATCAATTCGTTTTTCCTGGAGATATACGTGTGCTCATATGAAATTCTTGAACAAAGATAGTTCTTATAAAAATTTAACCGTATTTCCATAACCGGAGTGATATTTCTTGTTTATACAAGGAACTGTAGGCTTCAAGACTACAGGTTATATCATACGTCATCGTCTTCCATCTTGGATTCTTCGTAGGGACTCGAACTTGAAATCATTAGAACATATTGTTTTTAGGACTTCTAAACTTTTATTCGTGGATTATTTGTGGATTATTTTTGGATTTAATTCTTAAAACCGTAAGTTAATATTTTTTAATATTTTTACAGTGTTGTTTTCACTCTTTCTTGTGTTACCGTTTATTCGAGCCTAAACACGTAACACCGACCGATCCAGAAACCGATAGGTTTCATGTAAGCGAGAAAATTAAGGTTTCGAAATGCTTATGTCTCACGGGACTTTATCTCTCCCCAAAACCGTATTTGTCAGTTTTAGCTGACTCGGTCTTTTACTCGTATTCTCATTCGTCAGCATTTATTGCGTAGTTTATTATTGACTATTCTCGAGCTGTGAAAAAGATGAGAAATTTCCTAAAATAACGGACCCTTTAAATCTGTTTTTTTTTGTTCATCATTCCAGGATAAAAAGCTAAGCGTTAGTTGTTGGCTTCATGACATTTATAAATTCATATTTTCATATGCAATTCTTTTTCTTCAAATATATACTGTTTAATACTTAAAAATTTAAATGATACCAGTAAACGTCAAAACGAATCTCAAAATTGTACGTATATGGATCTGAAAGTCTTCTTATGGATCGTGCTCTATTTCTGAGTTCGAAATTTTTCCATGCCATCGTCTTATAATTTTTGCAATATTTATTACATATTGTTAATTCCAATAAATTGACAACAATCAAAGATTTAGCCTGCATAACAATTTTAAAGAAAAAGCAAAATAAAATATTTGTTTGGTTGTCCATTTCTAAAAAATTCTTAAACCTTCTGTATGGAAAGATTTAGTTTTGTTAAGTTTTATTAGTAGTATTAACTATTTTAAGTTCAGATATAGAGGTTATCATTAAACACTTTGAGGGACCTTTGTATTTATTTACTTTTCTTCACAACAAAAGAAAACAACATAACAATCGCAAAACATTTTCAACACGAGAAAATTCCATATCCGTCTATTTTCCTCCTATCGCAGTCATGTATTTGCAAATAAAAGGAGAGATTACAAAGCTTCAAATTCTTTATAAATGTAAAAACAAAATATACGGGTAATATGGAAATTTAATAGCAAAATGACCGTTACTGCCGTATATAGCCCGCTAACAAAGACTTAACAAATAGTCATCGATGGTTACCCTATCCACCGAAGAACACACACACACACACACACACACCTGCATGATGGCCTTTGACGCGAAGAACTAAGATAATATAAAGCTTACAGCATCATATAATCTCCGAGCTGATCAGGAGAATTTTGTAAACTTATCATTGAGGCCAAAGAATGAAACTAAATACTCATATTTGATCCAACTTTTCGACATAACTTTCACAATACAGTGCTGTAAATTGAAGAGCACGTGGGGAAAATGGATTTAAGGTCTGTAACTTCAGTCTTTTTACAGTCAGAAGTAACGCATCAGTAAAAAAATATATAGAGAAATCGGCCTCCGATTTTAATTTCTTTATCGTTATGGAAGGGGTGACCTGTTTTTTTTGTTTATTTGTACCAATTATTTCTCCTTTCATTTACAAGTTTTCTAAATATTATGTAAGGGAAGGTTAATATTGCCATGGGTTTCAATTGTTGCCTGCATTTTCTGTTTATGTCCACTTCATCGTTACGAAATATTTGTAAGGATTATCCCCGGTTGGTCAAAATTTAATCCGCTCATCCATATTTTGTCTGCGCCTTTATTCACGAAGAACTTAAATGATAATGAAAAAACAGGAGATCTTATTCAATTCTTGATAGGAAGTTCTGACCGTAACATAAATCGTGTTGTGTGTTTGAAATGACCGTTCCATCTATACAGTTCTGAACTATAAAATCTTCCGTTTGTTTCACCATGACGTTACATTTCACCGATCAGTACTCCAAGCGTTAGTCTATGTAGATAATCGGAGATACAAACAAAAAGTGATTTGTTTTTCTTGTGTTTATCAATGTCATGTAAAAACGCACACGAAAAAAAAATAAATAATCATGACACTTTTAAGACACTGTGCATTGGATAAACTCGTTTTTGCTACTGTGATGTGTCCTTGGTCAAGGCATATGACTGCAACTGACTCGGCACTAACCCGTTCGAATTTCAGCGCCGTAAAACACCAAAAACCAAAACCAAGCTAATCCAGTCTTGACATTGATCATTAGCATCAAAGCAAATGAATTAAAACGATTACATGTCCAAAGAAGCTTATTAAATTCCAGAAAGAACATCCTTTGTTATACTACGTTTACTTATAACAAGAGTTGTGTAAAAGAGGCGTACGCAATCGTTCCTGGAGTCAACGAGACGTAATGACCTTGAAGAGTTTAAAAGGGATGGACACGTTACTGTTTGGACAAGTCAGTTGATTCAAGAGAATTTACAAGAATAGTTTGTATTCGGTTTAATTTACCCTGTAAACCGTCTGTCCTCTCGTATTAGAAACTCAATAGCCATATTTAATGTCCAACTCCAATTAAACTGACGCTATGATAATGTCATGTCACCCCTATCGCTCCAACAACCTGCTATTGAATGCTACATCAAAAACGCCCAGTCCTGACGATAATAATATAACCGTATCCAATAATGGCTGCTGTAGTGTCTTACTCAGTGATATTAAGGTGGGGGAGTGCTGTCAAAACGACGCACTGTCACGAAGAAGGGTGTTAAATGGAAATTTATGGTCCAAATATTTTCATTCGTAGGTGGTCCGCTTCATAAGAGAGCAATCGCCGTCCACCAGCAAGCTTGATAAACAGCAAGGGTTCAGAGTGGACAAAACCCAGCAAGCACACCGTCAGTAACAAATATAAGCAGTCGCTGGGTTTTGGAATGCAACACATTTTATTTATTTATTTATTTATTTATTAGCAGCAGCCGTGTTTGTTTGTTTCGCAGGCCATAAAGCAACGTTTGCTTAGTACGGTTTTACTTGTTGGCGCATGTAGCTTTGTGACCGGATGATATAATGAATGCAGTTAAGAAATTCATTATGTACAAATAATGACCTTACACGGTGTGCGCTGGGCTCAAATTTTTCCTTATTTTCTTCCAGCATCGGCGAACGTTGATACAACTAACAGTATTATCCCAATAGGATGTATGTGTCACTGTTACCGCAAATTGTAGATTTGTAGTTATAATTGAAATCTGGAAACCCCACCCCTCCTTAACGCTGACTCTTTTGAATCCGATCGAAGTTAGTATACCCTGTCACATTCGATTTATCGATCAACTTAATATGCATAAAAATCTTCTCGATCGGTTTTGCAATACTTCTGATCGATTCCATCAGTGCTATTTATGCAATATATCTTTCTCATTGATTCCATAAGTATTTTTATTCAATACATTTTTCTAACTGGTTCCATGAGTATTATTTATCCAACGGATGCAGTAACTCATATACCAGTCCAGTAATTCTAAATAGACGACATACAAATGGGTCGCTCACGTGCCAGAACAGTGACCGACTTTTGTAATATTCTCATAGATATAACTATACTTCGAGTTATCCATTTGGTTCCTCGCTGTTCTATATTGTTTTCATGACTTTTCACACGCGTCTTACTCGAAACCTATTCATAAAACTGTATCGCCTTTCATCAAAACAGTATTAACTGTCAATATATCTCACGGTGTTCATCTAAATGAGACCTTTGCATGTAGAACTCCACCCTGTACATAACTATGACCATACGTTTTAATCAAGATCAAATCCAGAAATTTCCGCTAGCGCTGACCGCAAAGGTTGACAACTGTGCAACCTATTTTAACATTTTTTTTTAGCTTTGAACTAACTTCATGAGTAACCATAAAAAGGCCAATTCAAAATATTTTATTGTGGATTACATTTTGAGGAAAATTTGTTATTTCTACTTAAATGTCAAATTTTCTTCGTCTTTAAAATAAAAGTGTACAATTTTAATTAGAGAAATGTTCAGTGTTCGAGATGGATCGACGGACAGTACACCCCAATCCTATTCTTGAATAGACATTGCCCTTACCTCAAAATTGTATTTATTGATTTACTTGTTAATTGTGCATGCACTGTTAGCGTGGAGAGCTAGATAAAAAGAAATCTGTTACCGCCGTACTGGTATTACAGTTACTTTCTGGCAGGGCCGTACAGAGCGATCACGGGCCCTGGGGTAAGAAACACTCGGGATCTCCTAGTTCTTGTTCAAACTAAATTTTTCTTTCATAAAATTAAAAGTGTTGTTTGGCCCCGATTGCCCCCCCCCCCCCCTTGTCGGTCTTGCTGTCTGGTGGTGCAACAAGGACCTGGTGGTGTTAGAAAGGTGTGTTATTTAGAATAATACAAGGCCATCAACTATCCAGACCGGAATGAAATGTACTATCTTATCGTTGTTTCCATTGGATCTCACAATACCACATTTGATTGGTTATTAATTAAACACAATCAGAAGACTGATTACTTGAATCTTTCAATGTTTTTTTTTTTTTTTTTTTTTTTTTTTTACATATGTATTCTTTAAAAGCATTGAAGTTGTTACGGTATCTGTCTGGTTTGTCAATAATTGACGTCTGCACGCAATATGAGTTAGATGAATACGATTACATAGTCTAGGTCTGTGGTAATTAAGTTGCTTGGTTAATAGTGCCGTGTCAGCTATCTCTAAAACCCAGCAATAGTTATAAATAATTAGTTTTGAAACAGATAAGTGCATTTGCTAGGTCAAATGTAAAAACGATTTCAGACAGGTCTTAGACTTCTTTAAGTTCAAACGATTTGAAAGTCTGATAATTTATTCCATTATAAACAGTTATATTCCTACAAAGAAACTTTGTGACATGAAATTTCATATTTGTTTGCAGTTTTTGAATTTCTTTTTAAAAGAAACAAAATATAAACGGACACCGATAAAAAGGCAGTTGTCAACTGTAAAAATCTCCGAAACATAATTCATAATCTATACATTAGTTAAATTAGTTCGAATAATACCTATAATAAATGTAAAATTTTGCGATTTCCCGATGACAAACTATAATGCCAATATTATATTCCGCAAATCTATTGCTATTTGTATATATAAAATTTTGAGAAGAAGTTGGCTGCTAATGTCGGGTCACTGTCGTGGTAAATTGCGCGAAAATAAATATCTCGCGTTAAAAGGTGGTGTATAAATATTTGAAAAAAGTTATGGTCATTGTTTGACCGTTGATGCCTTGATAGGTAAACCTTCTGTGTTTACATATCAATCAATCAATCATTCTGAATGATTTTGACAGGACGTTCGTTTTCAAATCCATTGTTATTCTCATATTACACCAAAATGTACTCCGTTACGGATCACTGCCATCTCACCTCTGTCTGCGTGGGTTCGAGTCTCGGATTCGGCCAATGTGAGTATGTGAGAAAGTTTGCCAGTAGCTTCTCGAGGGTCGGTGGTTCTTTCCGGAGACTTCCCGGGTTCTTCCTCCACCATTGATAATGGCCGCCATGTATAGCCTATCGTGTGCTGAAAAATGGCGTTAAACCCTACAACAACAACAACCAAAATGTAAATAGCATTAGGTAAAACTAACCTCCAACGATACATCCCAGTAAAGCTGAGAGAGAGAGAGAGAGAGAGAGAGAGAGAGAGAGAGAGAGAGAGAGAGAGAGAGAGCATGTGGGTTAGAATCCCAATATGTATCAATAACTTGCTTGCAGATTTTTTAAAAGTGGCATAAGATAGACGACGCAAGGCGTGAGATTTAACGTTAGGCCTCCAAGCCTCTTTATCTTGCTTTTGATGATGTCATTGCTCTTGGCACCATTGCTTCAAACGATACTTGTGTATCAGCTAAAGCCTGAGGTTTTCAGTTGTTGTGGCTATGCAGCCTTTCACAATAACAACAACCATTCCCCGTTACTTTGACAGTTCTACAGGGCTGGCATAGTTGATTTTCGCCTTGGCCTTCGTCTCTGATGTCCAACCCAGGTTCTTACAAATTTATTGATGGTCTTTCCGCCATCAACGGTACAAAGGCACCCTTCCCTTTCTCTTGCCTCGAGGACAGGGAGACTTGAATGCACCGCTGAATGTATAACATTGTGTATAGGCTCATCTGGGTCCTCAAAACATTGTATTAATCAGCTTAGCAATATGTCTCGAAATCTGTGGAATGAGGCGCATGCCATTCATTAAGCAGTTTGTTGATTGTGAAGTGTCGAATTTTGAATTACAGAAAATTTAAAGTTGAACGCATTTAGAGATTAAAGTCTTATCGCAGTTAAGCCAGAAAAGTCTAAGTGAAGGGTCACTTCGACCTTTCTTCGTTCATCTCCACATGTCAGTGTAAACTTCAAAGGATCAGCATTCCGACCCAGTGAAATCGACCGGGGTATCTTAACACGGTCCTTAGAAAAGTAAACATTTGAACTACCAACCCTAACCGTTTGGTAAGAACCTATGTCCACTTATCATATTTTCAAAGGGAAATTGTCACGCACTGTCGTACACAGATTCTGAGCTGTCTAAATCTGATGAAAGGAATTATTTCTTTGGGAAAGATTGGGGACCCTTGCCTACGATTGGGTAGAATAAATTAGGACGTACACTTTAGAGCAATCTGACTTTAAAGTCACGACCCTAGTCGAAATTCTTTAGTCTGAAAACTTCCTAGAAGAGGAAACTTAGTCGACTCGGGTGAAAGCATAAAAATGGTTAGTGCTTTCTCGTGAAACAAGAAAAAGGACCAGGTGGTTGTCGTGTAAAAAGAAAGGCATGTTTAGTACTAGGACGCACAAGTCCTGAATGAAACAGCCACAAGGTACGCAATTTTAGTTTCACGTACTATTCTATTATTTGATTGTTTGTTTTATGCAAATGTGTTTGCTACGACTAGGTTTCCATATTATGTATCGTTTATTCAATTCATGGGAATGTGTTGATGCTAGAGATGTTATGCAATTTATTTTATTCCATTTCATGAAAAGTGTTGATGATAGAATTGTTATGCAATTTACCCTTTCAATTATACAGTTCATTGGTAGAATTGATTGCATGCGATCCAAATATTCATATGTGTAGGATTTCATAGGGTTATTTGAAATAACTTCCTTTGTTGTTAGGATGATACAGATCATCGTGAGTTAACGATAATTTCCTAATTATATCTGATTTTGTAATGCTTGGATAATCGCGTAGTTAAGGAATGCCATGACTTACATTTCTTTTGAATTTCATGCAATAGTAATCGAACATGTATTATTAGTAGTATTATATGTAAAATATAATATTTGGTAATAGTTGGTAGACGTTCTGGTAATTTAAGACCTGGCGCTGGAAAGCGAGGTCATTGTCCTACCGTACTAAGTCAGAATTTACGCGGTGTGTGGATTGCAACATGCTCTGAATAACATTAAGTGAATTGTATGTACCTCTAAATAGTGGGTATACGGAATTATACGGTAAATTTGTCTTTTAAGGAACAGCTTTCTGAGAGGAAGACGAGACATTCCGAAGACAGGAGTAACGGGAAAAGAAAGAAAGAAGGACGAGGTCAGAATAAAAGGACCAGGAAGTCCATGAATGGGGTAGAACATAGAGTTTAGGAAGGATGAACTAGGAGACGTGAATGAAGGTTATGCAATCGATCGTGGACATTGCGCTCTTTTCACTTCTCGTTATGATGATGTAATAAACTCAAATTGGACACAGCAGTTAAATTCTACTTAGATAATCTAACTTGAAGTGGAATTGCCGTTTTAATTTGTTCTGATTTAATTTGTTATTTTCTTGTCAAAAGGGAGCTCGTATTGTTTATTTCTTCCCAGTATTCTCGCTCAGTTCTCTGTTGAAATTTCATTCTTCTTTCACTCCCGCCGGGCTATAATATCAAGGGAGGTCATCCTCTGGATAACGCCAGCCAAACCCAGTTAACCACCCCTCTTACTAAGAACGCGACGTTACATTGATAAATCGTCAAGATCTATCTTGTTCCATTTTCAGCGAATCATCAACATGTCTTTAATTGGTTTTTCTTGCTCTCCAAAGTACGCATATGACACTGAAAAAGTGTTTTCTTGTTGTTTTTTACTCTATTTGTTTCATATCTCTTGCTGCAAAATTCCTGTCACACTTCGGACATAGCCGATGAGACACTCCAACCAATACCGCATTTCCAGGAAGGCTTTACTACAGTTCCGGTCCTGATCTTTGTCGCATTTTGCCCGACATTTAAGCCAATCACACTTAAGTTTTTTTGGTCATTGTGTACAAAGTATTATGCTATTTACAGATAATTCTTCAAAGGAAAATAGTCGTAGCTGGCGGATGCGGACAAAGAAAAAGCAATCGTTGCCGGAAAGGTTGAACAAAATGATGCCAACCGTGTTTTGGACAGTCCGTGACATACACAGACTATAAATGACAGTGCGTCAAGGATACATAAGCCTTTTTTAACCTTGAAACTGTGCGACCTAAAATTCATAGATTTTAAAAAAGATATGGTTTGAAGACCTCCTGTGCTTTCCAAGCCTTCGTCGACGCAGTTTATGCATTATCTGATTAGTAAACCGTAGAACAAACAATACATAATCTGATCTACGGGGACATTATGCAAAGACAGATATGGGTGAATGTTGTTACCATTAGGACTTTAAATGCGGAATTATTCTGTATACATAACCAATAAATGAAAACCTTTAAAATTTTGCTTACGCCATTCTTTCTACGCCATTCCTCTATGTTTTTGTATCTTTGTAAGAATATGCGGTACAGTTCAGAAAGACGTGAAAAATTTACTGACAAACCTCATAAATTTTCCCTCAGATTATATTATTTTCAACGTGTTTTTAACAGTCGTCCTTTTACAATGCTACATATTTTGCTACACTTCACAACTCACAACAGTGATAATCCGTTGTTCCTGCGGACACTCGGGTATCTATGAGAAAGAAGAATTCACCTTCTCCGTCTTGTTTTTTTTAGAGTATGAGATGATTTTTCAAGTCTTAAAATCGGTTAAATGAATGAATCTACCATTATTTATCAACCACAGGTGTATCGGTCTGTGGATGAGAATTCAATAGGTTTGTATCTAAGACTGCCTTCCATGTTTGAACTTGACTAAGGCATTTATTGTCCTCATTTCTTTGAAAAGCGGACAAATAATGTATGACACAACGAGACTGGCAACCGGTAGTCGTTTAAGGAGCCGGGATGTTATCGTTCGTTTTGAAGAGTAGCTGTAATCGATTGTCAGTATTTAATGAGAAACTACGTAATAACTGTCACTGTTGGTGGATTAAATCAACTAGCGGATTTGTTGGTATTACGATATATGTTTCACTTCCCGAAATCAACAGAAATGAGAGCTGAAAATGTACTAGCACAACTCTGGTTTTAGTCACGATGTTAAGTTGGCACAGACCTTGATCTCAGTTGCTTCTGTTTTTCGACCTTGTAACTGCGTCAGGCAGTTTTTGTCATTTTCTTTAATGGAGAAAAACTATGGATATATTTCCATCTTCAGCTTTTCTAAAACCTATCTAAGACAGAAATAAAACTATTTTTATACACTGCGAAACTTTGATTTCATGCTAAAGGTTAAAAAAAGACATTACCAGGGCCTAATCCAGAAATGTTGTTTTCGGGAGAGGGCGCGTAAACAAGCAAGTAAGGGATCTGTGGGATGTAACGCCAAAAGATTCAGCTGACAGGTCCCTTCCCCCCTCCCCCGCTCCCCGAATCCGCGTATGATTACTGATTACCATGTGCTATTCCTCCCTTTAAGTCAATTCCAATATTTAAGATGTACCAGTCAGAAACTTTTGCATACCTTACAGTTTGTTGCAAGATATGTGCTGCAAATTCGGATTGTTTCCGTCTTTGACCCAAAAAGTTATAGTTACTTATCTTGAGTAGGACGTACATTTTGGTCTATACTGGAGCAGCCACCTCACAGCTGTTACATGTTTCCATATCATTGTGCATTGTACTTAGCAGGCACGTAACTCATTCTTAAAGTAGAAAATAAATTATCATAGTATATCTGTATTGCTTATGCAAATAACACATTTCAGTTTAAATCTGATTGATTGTCACCTATTTTCAAACACATATTGCATTAACATCACTACAGTGACTTCTCCCGAAATCCAAGCATCGTGCTTGTGATTTCCATGAATCGTGTATATATATATATATATATATATATATATATATATATATATATATATATATATATATATATATATATATATATATATATATATATATATATATATATATATATATATATATATATATATATATATATATATATATAGGTAGGATGTAAACTGGTATCTTCCATATTCCACTGTCACTATCGATCAAAATAATGAATGAAATAAAAAATATCCTATTTGTATTTTTTACTCATCCGATTTCACTGGCAACGTCGCTGGACCTTACAAGGACATTTTCTACCTTTTAATGTACGAATATCACAAATCAAAACTTGATAGAAATATAGGCATTGTTCAATATAGACAGTAATACAGGGGTTGAAGTTACAACATGACAAGAAAGGAAGAGGGGGAACACGAAAAGAAATTTGAATATTCTGAAACTTTGAAATGATCTAGTTCTTCCCTCTCTTATATTAATTTTTTAAGCTAGAAGTTGACCAATGAATTTCACACAATCATATTTACTAGTACGACATTAAATTATTAATACTCTACTTTGTAGAGGTGAGGGGTATTACCGGTATACCGTTGATACATAACCGCAATACTTTCTCAGCGTGCCTGTACGTTGATAGTTTCCGTCAGTAAGGTATGTAAGAGAAATTTCCGAAGAATCTTGTTACGACTTGAATGCTGTTAACAGCGCATTTGCATTATTCATCACAACCAAGCTTATAAAATTATATTTTTTTTTACAAAATGGTTGTATCTGTCACAAATTAATGGCGAATATTATAAATATAAATATAGTTATGATTCTTTAATTACATGTTTGACACGTGTCGTGTCTGCCAAAGCGGTGGCTAAAGTAATGTTGTGAAACATATTAAGGCGAAATCCAACTTTCGAAAACAATCGGATTTAAAAGAAAAGAAAACAGAAATTTATACAAGAACACGTGTAATGTTCAAATTATTTACTAGCGTATGTACGTGTGTTAAGACTATGTTAAGTACACGTATTCTTAGGAAAGACTGCGAATCATCCTACGAATTTCAGTAGCGCACTTGTTTTCTGTCTGAACGTTACCTAATTTCTTTTAAGTCCACTAAATATTTTCTCGTTTGTTGAAGCCCTCTCTGATAAATACTTTGCCCGGGTGTTAATATCCCACTCAGAATTGATCTGCTTATTATATCAATAATATTGCTAGAATATGGAAGACCCCAGCATCAACACTTCCTATTTTGATCAATAGGCAAGATTTTAACATTTCTGAAAACTCGCTACACGATTTGGATAGCTGACATATAAAGGTGATTTGATTCACACATTATAATCGCTATCTGAAAGTGAAGATGGATGTGTCAGACCATATATATATATATATATATATATATATATATATATATATATATATATATATATATATATATATATATATATATATATATATATATATATATATATATATATATATATATATATATATATATATATATATGTATATATATATATATATATATATATATGTATATATGTATGTATATATGTATATATATGTATATATATATATATATATATATATATATATATATATATATATATATATATATATATATATATATATATATATATATATATATATATATATATATATATATATATATATATATATATATATATATATATATATATATAATTCGCTTCCTAAATGGAGGTTATCCGTAATTAAAACCTACCCTCATTAACGTAATTTTATTTTCTGATGTATGTGTATACCCTGTCTTGGCAATGGACATTTAATAGCCAACCAAGAAACCGATCTCCGAGACAGCGAAATCTTTGTCTAAACTTTGAATATCATTGGCAATATCGTTCATACATAGATGAAATGCTAGTGGTCTTAAAGGTGACCTTTGTGGAACACTTAGTTGAGTTAACCTTAATTCAGATGGGGACAAGTTTAGCTGTACGCATTTTCCCCACAGACGAAAAGGTTCTAAACCATTCTAAAATTTGATGTCTAATGCTATTGGTTTAGTTTAAACAAAAGACCTAAGCCTATATTAATTGTATCACAGAAGATCATGCACATATTCTCATCCTGTCAAGAGTTGTACAAATGTTAGGATAAATACAAATGTGATGGTGAGTAGCAGAATTATAGGCAAACATCCGGTCTGTAACTATAAATATCCGGTCTGGTACCACAAACAAAATCCGGACTGGTACTGTAAAGTTTTCGATAAAGATAATATCATAATCATTTAAATAAGACTCTTTCCGAAATATTTCCTATACAAATCAATATTAGGTAGAATCAGTTTTTAAAACTTGGCAGTTTTCCAGATTCTACACAAATGATGGTGTCTAGCTGATTTATTCCAATGTGACTAATTAATCGCAGAAATTGCGCCTCTAAGCATTTGAGGACTAACTTGGTTATATTCAATTGCCTTACGAGGAGGACTGTTTATATTAACATCACGAAAATATTTTGTTCTAGGATAATAATACATTGGATATCTTGGTTTGTTCTGCCAATGGCAGTAGAGAATGGTCATCATCTAAGGTGGGCATTAGGGCAAATAAGTCGTTGATGCAAGCAGTTTTTTCTTCATTCTGAGGAGTGGTCAGATGCACAGTCCGTATCGTGCTTAAAAAGCAAACGGGAGAATACTGAAGGAGGAGGAGGAATAATCTGTGACCAAACGTCTTGTTAATATTCAATAATCTATTGATTTTGTAGTCAAGACTGTAGTACATTTACTGCTTACAATTCAATTTTCCTTTGCAAACAATTTAATTTTTAGTTGATGTCATTTCTAAGCTGTTTTCAAATTTTTTTTTCAGTGGCTATAGATTTCTATTCTTCATAGCTTCTTTCTTTTAGTCCGTCCCTTGATCGGTTAGATTTTCGAATCAGTTTGTCACGCCGTGATTTATCAGTTGTCTCTTGTTTGACATATTTTGATGGATTACACTGTTTTTGTTTTTTGCGATAACATGGAGAAAAGTAATTTAGCTGGGTATTCCGAATGTCGAAAGGAAAATAAATCCACACAATACACAGTATGTTACGATAAATGCGTTGGTGTGTTCATATTTCTCTCGATAAACAAAATACATTTCCGCCAAAATATAAGTCGCCATATGGTCACTTATTACTAAATTGACTGGAATTAATTCAGAAGCAATTACATTTACGCTATATGTAACAATGATAGGATCAAAAAGAAATACCGTCCGACAAGCGTGTGGGTTATTTTTTTTTATTTTCGCAAAGTGTTTACAGCTTATGTAATGCCATTACTCTGAAAGCGATCATCAAACATGGCTTTATTTTAAAAATCTAAAATAACGATAATTTCATACACATTGAGGGTTTGTTGAATCGGTATATTAAAACAATCCCCAACATGTATGTTTCCTGAAGGAGACCTGTGAATATTATAAGAAAAAAAGTTGTACTTCATCGATATTTCAATACATAATGCTTCGATATTGTCAGATACAACATCGAAATGTAGAGCAATGTTTTAGACATATGTACTGTGAAGACTCTTTCACTTAAGGCCAATTAATCAGTTTAGTCAAGACAGACAAACTAAGTCATTTCTAGACACATCTAACTCACGATACGTTTCTGCAAATAAGATATTATCAAATGCACTTAGTTCAGTTTCATTAAAATCAAGCTTATTGTGGACTGGTCTCGTACTTAAGTTAACTATAGATAAGCAGTTTTGAAGGTCAACAGAGCCAGCCTAGTCGGTGACGCTTGACTCCATAAAAAGCGAAGACTCATCCCAGATAAAATGTTCTCAACCATGTGACAGAGAAATATTGCTGGTTTATGACCCTTATGTTCTTGCCTCGGTCTGGTTAACTCCGGCTGGTTGTCCCGGGCCACCATGTGACAATTTCATGACATTATCATATAGTTTGGTGCACTTTAATGACTTGAGCGTCTTCATCTAACGCCAGTCATTGATGTAATGGAATGAAAATGAATTATCACTGTCCTCGGATTGCAGCGGCATACAATAGTCTTTAATATCCTGATGTGCAGTTTAACACCAGTCAAGGCAACCATTATATCCTGAGGTGTTTAACACCAGTCAAGGCAACCATTATATCCTGAGGTGTTGAACACCAATCAAGGCAACCATTATATCCTGAGATGTTTAACACCAATCAAGGCAACCATTATATCCTGAGGTGTTTAACCCCAATCAAAGCAACCATTATATCCTGAGGTGTTTAACACCAATCAAGGCAACCATTATATCCTGATGTGCAGTTTAACACCAATCAAGGCAACCATTATATCCTGAGGTGTTTAACACCAATCAAGGCAACCATTATATCCTGAGGTGTTTAACACCAATCAAGGCAACCATTATATCCTGAGGTGTTTAACACCAATCAAGGCAACCATTATATCCTGATGTGCAGTTTAACACCAATCAAGGCAACCATTATATCCTGAGGTGTTTAACACCAATCAAGGCAACCATTATATCCTGAGGTGTTTAACACCAATCAAGGCAACCATTATATCCTGAGATGTTTAACACCAATCAAGGCAACCATTATATCCTGATGTGCAGTTTAACACCAATCAAGGCAACCATTATATCCTGAGGTGTTTAACACCAATCAAGGCAGCCATTATATCCTGAGGTGTTTAACACCAATCAAGGCAACCATTATATCCTGAGGTGTTTAACACCAATTAAAGCAACCATTATATCCTGAGGTGTTTAACACCAATCAAGGCAACCATTATATCCTGAGGTGTTTAACACCAATCAAGGCAACCATTATATCCTGAGGTGTTTAACACCAATCAAGGCAACCATTATAGCCTGAGATGCAGTTTAACACCAATCAAGGCAACCATTATATCCTGAGGTGTTTAACACCAATCAAAGCAACCATTATATCCTGAGGTGTTTAACACCAATCAAGGCAACCATTATATCCTGAGGTGCAGTGTAACACCAATCAAGACAACCATTATATCCTGAGGTGTTTAACACCAATCAAGGCAAACATTATATCCTGAGGTGTTTAACACCAATCAAGGCAGCCATTGTATCCTGAGGTGATTAACACCAATCAAGGCAGCCATTATATCCTGAGATGTTTAACACCAATCAAGGCAACCATTATATCCTGAGGTGCAGTTTAACACCAATCAAGTAATCGATGCAATCATTATATTTTCACCGGTTGAAGTCATACAAAAATTAAAATCGCATATATTTCAGTGTCAAATCATAAGACACTTGGTGCTATATTTTCTGGGTAGGTGTCACGATATTGTTAAAAATATTGAGGCCAAAAGACATTTTCCATCACTGAAAGCCTACATTATGTGCATGCGTCATTCAACACAACAATCATCACAGTTGTAATAACTGAATATAGCATCTTACTGATTCTACTTGTTGCAGCTGGTTTGGGAAAGAAGAAACAATACATAATAACTATTTTGTGTACTCTAAGAAGTGGAGCAGGTGTTACAAGGATAATAAATATATTGTTGGACTGAGCCAATCAGCCCTTTATACAGTCACTTTGTCTAGACAAGGTTTGTCATTTTGATGGACAAATATCCCACGCTGTTTTATTCACGGCTCAGGCGATGATCTCAGCTTAAGAGCAGAACAATGATAGTGCTTTGTTTCTGATTCATAACGCATGCGTGAATTTTATGGTTTTTTTTTTCTTTATGTGAAATAGGATTTGTCCATCTTAATAACAGCAATAATGTATCCGATGGTCCGTATTTCACAGTGGCAACACTTTCACTTTGCATCTGTTTTCTCCGTTTGGATTCCTGAAAAGAGCACGCGCGCATTTTGAAACAGCAGATCCAATACGGTCTTTTCCCTCTCGAATTTCTGGTTCTTTCTCCCAATATAGCTACTCCACGTTTGGAAGAAAATAAAGACATACATAGTAATTGCGAGTGACATAGAATACTAGTGGTATTACTATGTGATCTGAACGGTGGTGTTCTTAATATATACAATTTTATTCATTAGTATATTATCTACCTCTGATAGCGTGTACATTATAATCCAAGCTTGTACTTTGTTATTATCAATAAAAGTTTAAGAACTACTGATATACAAAAACAAATATCAACATCGAAGCTTCCACATAAAATCGACTCATTGACGATTTTACATTCCTTATTCAGTTTTTTTCTTTTTCTTTCAATCAATAATAATAAGAGACTATTTTCTTGAGAGAAAAAGAACGTCTACCATCATTAACTAATATAGTGTCGTCCATGGAAGAATGCATATTATTATATGTTGCATTATGAGAGATTAAAATATATCGGCGTGAAAAATGTGGTATGGTAGTGGCTTTTTCACTTTTGGAACTACTTTCTCTTTCCATTTAGGAAGTATATCTGCCATTATGTATTATATCCATATCTATATTTATCTATTTAGATCAGTTTCATTTTCTTTTTCTTTTTCTTCTTCTTCTTCTTCTTCTTCTCTCTCTCTCTCTCTCTCTCTCTCCACAGGATGAGTTAATCCTAAAATGCGTCAAATGTTTAAATCGTATTGTATACATTCATGTAATAAACGAGAATGTGCCATTAAAGAAAACTAAAAATTAAAATTACAAATTAAAATTAAAAATTAACCATAGAAAAGAAAAAGTAGACTTTAGGCATTAATCTTTGTATAATTAGTTTTCCACATAAATTATGCAAAAAATTTCATTGACTGAACTTGCTATTCGATGTTCTGTATCATCCATAATGTATCGTATACCTGTCACACGCAACAACTCTCAATTACATAAAGTAATAAAATTGATTAATTAGCGATTTTAAATGCCATCACAATCATAATAATGTCTGAAAACGATAAAAAAATCAGGCATTGATTAGTGTCGATTGTAAACCGAAATTAAGTGACAATTGAAATTTGGGTGCAGCTTCTGCTTCCGAAATAGACAGCAAGCTTGCCAACACACGACAATTCGCGTCTGAATACAGAAGTTTACAAAAGTTGAAATCAAAATCCTTGCAAGTAAACTCGCAATCATTAAAATATGTTGTTTAATGTTGTTACCCTCTGAAGGATGTTGAACCGTTCTGTTATGGTTCTAAATTTAGAGTATACCCACCCCATGAATGTTCACTATCAATCCGAGCAAAAAAGTCCCTTCGTTTTCGTATGAAAACAGTCATTAGTTTGATAAAATACACAAACTGAAGCATTGTATGTACAATCTACAGGTGCAGAAAGCTCCCTGTGCTAAAAGTATTGTAAACTCTTTGAGCTTCGTTTTTTATTGCTGTAGTTAATCGCATTGACACAGATTAGAGAATAAAATGCATGCAAAATCGAATGGTTTTGCATATAAAAAATAAGTAATGAAAAAAAATTGACGTTTCTTGAGTAGATATAATAAATAGTTCACTCGTGAAGTGGAAACATTTTGCTACTCCACTCGTAACAATACAATGTTTCCACTTCGCTCATGAAATATTTAATTATATCTACTCAAACTATGCATTTATCTTCTATACACCGACCAATGTGGGTTAAAGTCCAATACCGAGACAAAAACCCTTGAGTCAGTTGTTTATTGTTGAAGACTTTAGTTCATAATGGTTTGACTTTTAACATCTGTACTGATTATAAACTCTTTTTTGAACGAGATCATGTGTTGACGATGAATTTGTAGATTTATTTGAGAGGCGTAATGGAGCAATTTATTTCTTGCCACTTTTTATGAAAAACTAATTAATTTTTCCAATACACAAGATTACATCCTGTAATACACACTATTCCCCCTGGAGACGATCACATTTCCGATTATACATATGCCTAGAAAGTTGAGTTTGAAATGTTTACAACAACCGGAAGTAGGGTATATTGATCTGCTTTGAATAGACGCATATTGTCGAAAGCATGGCAGCACACTATTTCCCAATTAAAACACAGAACTGATTCATATCTGATTAACCAATACTACTTGGGAGAACAAGTTAATCAGCAAATTAGAGTGGAATAGACTTGGCATTGAAACTCTAAATTACTAATGACATTTTCGATTGTGTAGATACATTTGGGTTGTTTGAATGATGGTAATAATAGAAGAGTTTTTGCGTACTTTTGAGAGTCGTAATGTGATGGAAAACGGGACAAATGTCTGTGTGCAAAATTGGGTACATGACTGCATATAAAACTGGGTACATGATAGTATTGAAGCTGGATACATGATTCCATGGAAAATTGGGCACATGATTGCATGGAGAATTTGATACATGATTGCATGGAAAATTTGGTATATAATTGCATGGAAAATTGGATACATGATTGCATGGAAATTAGGTACATGATTGCAGGGAAAAATGGATGCACGATTACATGGAAAATTAGGCACATAATTGCAGGGAAAACTGCATAAATGATTGCATGGAAAACTGAATTCATTATTGCATGGAAAATTGGATATGTGATTGCTTGGAAAACTGGCGACATGATTGCATCAATGAGTTTTGTGAATAATCTTTACAGCTCAACTTGTATTCATACTAGACTACGTTTGAGCTTTTGCTATTTGATATGATGGATGATGCATGCTGTGATATAAACTTCCTCATTTCTGATAATACTCCTGTTATAAACACGGATTTAAAGATATTACGGTTGGTGCAAAGTGGACTTTTATAATGCATATGCAGTACACCAAAGATATATGATAGTTGTATTAATGTCTCCGTTTATACCGCTGCTAGATTTTGTGATTATTTGTTGAATATTGGGAGTCGGCATTGGGAAGCTGTTTCTCAGCCCATGTAGTTTGCCAGTTTCCTGGATGTATAGTATTTACGAGATTTTGTGATAGCATGGATTAGTTTTGTAAACTGTGTCTCCCTAATTTCTTAACATAGAATTATCTTGATAACATGGTCATGCATGTTTAGAAATTTGAGATAGGAATAAGTCTCTGAATTAGATTTGTGGGCTGTGTTTTGTATTGTATTGTACGTCGTGAATACTAATATTTGGCTTGGATAGGCTTGCTGGTGAATCATACAAATGTGAAGCAAGAAAAAAACATTCAAGTGTGAATCTTTTATTTTGATGATGTGTGGTCATTAAGTGATTATATAATAATTATTTGTAGTGTTTGCTCCTTAATAACCTTTCAGTTAAAAGACGGAACGGTACCGATACGGTTACTGAATCCTACTAAAAATACAGTAAATTTGCAGGCTGGTGTTTGGTGCACTATCGACACAAAATGTTGAGTGTTCCACCAAGTATTCAGCGGCAGTCTACTTTATGTTAGTTTTTCGAGAGATCAAGCAGCTCCACTCAGTACCAAGTTGAACGAATTTTACACAGTATTTGCTAAAGATGGTAACGACATGGGTAGAACAAATTTGATAGCATACCCTTTCAATAAAGGGAACGCCGTACCGATCCGAGCCCAGCCAGAATATTGCCGTTCCATCTCCGGCAGGAAATTGACACATAAGTCGACGATATTTTGAAGAAGGGAGTTAAAGAACCGTCAGTACGTCCTAGGGCTGCTATGATAGTACTGGTAGCCGAGAGAGATGGGAAGAAGCCATTTTGTATGGACTATATAGCTCTGACTTCGGTTCCCGGAAAGATGCATACCGTCTTTCTCGAATCGATAATAGTCTTGATTCGCTGTCGGGCATTAGCTGGTTATCGACATTAGATCTGATGTCAGGATTCTGGCTAGTGGAATCGAACGGGCTGGCCGACCTAAGATGGTGTTTGCAGCAAGAAGAGGTCTCTGCCAGTTAAAAGCAGAAACCCAGCAAATATAGGTTCTTTGCGCGAGAGGTTCGGTGTCGTGGTCATACCATATTTGCTGCAGGAGTTGCCACTGGTCGTATCAAAGTAATTGTTATAAAGAAATGGCCCACCCCAAAATCAGTTACTGCGGTACTTATATTCCATTGGTTTTGTAGTTATTATCTGTGACAGATCTGGGTCTGTGCAGTTTGTCAGAAGTAATCAGTAGAACAAATAACATAGACCCTGATCTGCGGGCGCATTATGCTACGGTAGCTCAGGATCATTGTTGCTTGCAATTTGACTCTACTTATAAGTGAGTAAATATGGTTTTCTCGGCGTAATATGTAACACACATAAGATTTCCACGTTATGAGCATTCTGCACGTGTTTTGAGAGATATAATTGGTTCATTCAATTGGTTATTTGTCGCCCGAAAATTTTTTTATACTTCTCTGATGAAGTTGAACCCAATTTCCAAATTACATTCTTCAAACGAAAGTGCTCCAGTTACAAATCAGCCACCGAATATAAGTTCAGGACTGTTTACATCGTTAACAGATTACGGAGGTAACCACCTGTTGTATGGTTATTGCTAGTTTGTGGAATAGGTATGAACCAGTCAATCGGAAATGAGTGTGCCGTGATGATTCCAGCCATTTCCACGACCCTGATGAATATGATAATCCCAATTTCGGACATATTTATTTGTATTTACTTACACTGGAAAAGTTACAAAGTTAAAATGATATACAATTCACAACAAAAGGCCATGTAAACACAAGTCTCAAAATATTGACTAAGTGCTTTCTTTCACATCGACACGAGCAGAAGTTATTGAATTTCCAGCTTAAGCAAGACTAGGGCACCCGCGTTCATTGCATACCCTAATAATAGCAGGAATTCTTGTAGTTTTTGTAATATGAAGAGAAGTTTGTACTCGGTGCTTGAGTATGAACTCTACCCCCAAAATTGTTCCCACAGTAAAATTTCCATAAGTTCATTATTTAAATATCAAGCTGTATTGACTTAAACAAACTTTATAGAATACTCGCACTACTTTTACGTCACTTAAATTAAAAATGCTTACATTTATTTAAGTTCCAAAGTTGTTCATTTTTATTGAAGCTAAAGAGTGTAAAATGTCAAATTTTTTTGGACCATACTTGAGTTTCGTATTTAAAACATTTGAGAATACGGGCCAAAGTTAACAAGTGCAGCGCATAGTAAAACGTGTCTTTAAAGGACATTGAAGCGTATTTTCACTGACAGAAGATTCTGTAACAGCGTACAGCATGATTTTAGAATATGCCGACAAATAGAAATACGTGTCTTTTATATGAAGGAGCATCCTACAAAGCCTCTTTTTGCATGTGCTCGTTAGAAGCCAGTACAATATAAAATATGTATACGTGTGTCGGTGAGTTTCATTAAACGAGAGACACTTAAGTGAAATCAAGGTTAGATGATGCCAGAAACTTGATTCATTGGTGCTGGAAAAAGTTCGAAAATAAGATCGTTTGAAACCGTTACTCTTGAATCTTTGAGGTCCGTTTAAGATCTATAGCTCTTTATAACACGCCCATTTCGAACAAAAATCAGTAAAAGTTCACTTCTGCAATTTAAATACATGTTCTTTGCACTATTTCTCGAGTAGCATTTTTGTTTTGTGGTCAAGTATATTTTCCGTATGCATGGTCTGACGGACATGTTTTGCTGCATGTTGCAAAAAGCAGGTATTTCACAAAGTATTATTTCCGCGATGGTAGGTCCGCATACATGTATTAATAATTGACGAACATTGGACTACATCGGTTTCGTTAACATTTAATTACCTTAATAATCGTAAGAGATTTTAAATTATGCACAGATAAATCTAACTAGAATTTTTTGTTTTTTATCTCCAATAACCGTCTGTATTTATTAACGTTCCAGATTCACGATCGTTGTTTCCGGGTTTGAATCGCGCTCTGACATGCCAGAGATGGCTGCTGGGGGAATTTCTGGGAAATTAACTTAACTCTCATTGCTCCAGTTTCTTTTTTATAAACTGATTTGCCGTCCAATACCCAATCAACATAGATAGTCATACATCATTCGGATGTATTCATACATCAATTCGGATATGTATTTATACATCATTCGGATATTTATTTATACATCATTCGGATATGTATTCATGCATCATTCCAATATGTATTTATGCATCATTCGGATGTATTTATACATCATTCGGATATGTATTCATACATCATTCAGATATGTATTTATACATCATTCGGATGTATTCATACATCATTCGGATATGTATTTATACATCAATCGGATTCGCCCAAAACAAAAGTATTAATCGTGTTTCTCTTGCTTTTCGCAGCAATTTGTAATTTGTAATTCGTCCTAGCGCTCTCTTTATCGAATAGATACTGTACGTGCTATTGTTAAGATTTAACATTAATGTTTAATGCTTATGGTAAAGGTAATGAGTCAACCTTTGTTGACGGTACATATAGTAGTTGATTCATCACAATTTATTTCTACTAATCTACCACAAATATTTCAGACTTCAAATAGTTTATGAGAAGTTAAGAGCTTAAGAGAAAATATCCTTTTATAAGAAACTACTCTATATATATATATATATATATATATATATATATATATATATATATATATATATATATATATATATATATATATATATATATATATATATATATATATATATATATATATATATATATATATATATATATGCATGCATGCATGCATGCATGCATACATACATACATACATACATGTTTCTGTTTTCCAGATGATTCTATCTCACAAATCCATTTCGATATAAGGATGTGTGCGTACATATATGTGTGGAGTATGTGTGGAGGTAATGTTTATGTGTGTGAGTGAATGAAAATATTGCTTATCTATTATTGTTACTCTTTTGATATAATTATGACATTTTGTATTTTGTTTCCGATGACGTCTGTCACTCATTGCATGTCTCTCTATTCATGTATTTTACTATTTGCTATTAAAGTTGGCCAAGTGGATTTGTACCCAGCGATCGAGTTGTTTACAATGTTCATTACGTTGCCCATGTAAGAAATTTCTCCTTGTATAACAATCTCTTCACATTCTTGTAAGAGAATGACTCCATTCGTATTTTGAGAGTAAAAGGGTAGGAGTTAGGGTTCAGTTCTTCGCTGAACCAGGGCTAAACTGCCTGACAGTCGGAATCAATTCAGTATCTGTTACAATTTTTGGGCTGGTTGCAAAGAAACACACTTTTTATGAACCGTTTAAATTCAGTTAAATAGTCGTATTCAGTGACTTAAAAATATAAATAGATCAGTCAAGTAATGAATCCAATCATCGATCAGTCAATCAATGAATCGGCTAATTCATCAAGCAGTGTATAAGTGCCAGCCAATTCGTCACTCAGAAACTTAAGGAAACGTTATACTAGCCCCATTTGCATTCTTTACAATTGCAGTTATACTTGAAAAGCCGTATACATTCAGTCTATATTTATTAAGACGATATACATAACATTTTGACGTCAATGTTGTGAATCATGTTTTTCTATAGACGTTGTAAAGAGGAATTACATCTGGTTACATCGTATGCCAACATATTCTGGACTGAGCGCCATGTTTTCTTAGTTATACATCTAGCGAAAATGGTATACCAGCCAATCTTTGGAAAGAATATTGAACAATATGGGGACTGGGTCCGACATTTCTAGCAATGTTTAAACAAAAATTTTCCTGTGATTATTAATTAAACTGGTTGTGTAATTATTGAACTGTGTGTGTGTGAGAGAGAGAGTTTTAAAGTAGCTTTTAACAGTTTTTGTTGGGTCATGTCCAACCCTGACACTAGGCCGACCAGGCCTAACACTAATCTCTTAATACTGAGCTCCTAGCGAGGCATCTGCAAGTAACGTATTATGTTATACCGTGATTATTACACTAGTTTTGCACAACGAGTTCTAGCAATGTAAGCAACATAGCAGATGTTGGTATGAATTGTCTATTAGCGGGAGAAAATCGAAGAAAATGCAGAAATCAACCGTTCTCGAAGGCGTATCACCTACCATGAATAAGTCGATATAGAGAATTGAACCCGAAACAACAGCGGTACACAGTCGTTTTGCTAGACAGGTTCCTTGTATGCATTATGACGGGAATTGTCGTGAGGTAGTGGAGATGTGTGATCTCCCCAAGTTCGTATGCTTTTGGTTATCGATATCTAGGAGATGATCGGCCATTGTGTTATTGCCCAGATCGAGTAAACATTAAAATGAAAATGTGAAATTAATGGATGGAATAACAGAGACCTTAGCAAAGATATATAATAGAACAACACCAGCCACCGTATGTAAAATAAACAACAACAATTAAATCAATTACATAAATAAATTAAAACCGAACATGACATTTGAATGATTCGCTTTCTCTCAGAAATAGAGTTACAAATTTTAATTTGTAAAACTAATAGGAAAAATTTCATCATATGATCGAGTGGAAGATCGAACTCAAACTGCCGGCATGCCAGCATCACCTGCTGCTTCCGGTCTTTTACAAGTAACTGTTGGTGATAGGTCGGCATTTCCACATTTCTCTCTCGCTTTCTTTCTTTCTCTCTCTCTCTCTCTCTCTCTCTCTCCTCTAGCCTCTTCGAGTAATCAGCCTCTTGGTCGCAGACTGCGCTCTCTTTTCTCTGTGCATCAGTTAATGAGCTATTTTCCTTCAAAACTAAAAATAAAGCAGGCATCCTAAATAAATGTCAGCTTTTTCTTCTCCAATATTCCCGCATTTATGTCTCATATATAGTCTATCGAATTTCAGAAGAACTAGTTCTGGTCATTTCGCAACCTAATACACACTGATCACCTTATTAACGTGAATTGTGTCTTGTCTAGTGGCTACTCGCATCGTACTGGGACATGACATGATTAAACCTCTCCAATACTATTACAACCCCGCTACATCTTCGCTAACCATGGTTCACATAATCCTGTCTACATCTTGGCACATCGAGCAGATGTTTCTGTGCTTCGGGTCTCTGAATTTCACTGGATGCGGCGGCAAGCCACTGCATCCAATACAAATTAAGTTGTTTAAATTTGAACACCGTTCCTACGTGAGCACACAACTTGAATGGACTGATAAATAAGCACTTTTCCAGCGTCAGTCCGTGTTTGCACAAACACTGTTGACTCAAATAGACCTGGAATGGCTTCCCTCTGGTACACAGTCATACTTTCGATGTTAAACTTACAAAGTATCCTTTTTAGGTCAATTGACACCGCCGTTTTCGGCCAATGTACAATGCGCCATGGATATACATACTAAAGGAGCCAATACCAGAAATCCAATAGATGTCGCAGGGACAATGCACCGATATAGCTGTTCGATCCGCCAAGGTGTAGATAAGGTTATCGGAACCTTGGCTAGCAACGATGCTAAGGCTATAAATGTATTAGCTGAACTATGCACGTCCCTCGATTCTCGCTTGAAGAGGATTCACAACTTAATTACTCACGAATCAATGGACTTCACTCCTTGTTTTAACTATGTTCCTATGCTAATGAGCGATTCATTGCTATAAAAGGCATAGTAAAATCGGTAATATATAACAACTGAATCTGAACTCATTCATAAAACACGAGTCATATAACATTTGGGTCAAAAATGTATGTACGCAGTTAACTTCTGAACACAAGGAAAACTGTTATATGAATTTAAATGAATAAATTCAACAAATAATAACAAATTTAAATCAATGAACACACGTTGTGTGCAACTGAGACTAATTTTGTGCTTTATTTGAGATTCGCACATCATAATAAAGTTTAATCTCTCTCCATTCCTGTCTCTCCCTTTCCGACACACGCTCATAGACAATTTAGCGACAAATTTTATATTTCACGGAGCTAAATTCTGGCTCGCCATAGAAACTGAGAATAATTAATTTCACGAGGGGAATTTCTTAAAAGCCTGAATTCTGTCTAGGAACACACACACACACACACACACACACACACACACTCGTTTAGTTTAGCCAATCAGGATTGCTTCTTTAACCTCCAAAATTTTTATCACTCCCATATAAATCAGAAAAATCTTCTACAGACCGCCTTTAATAATAACAATTCTGGAAAATATCATTTTATGACACACGTGTCAAATGGCTCACGATCTACTAAATTTTCCCTGGTTCGTCTCACTCTTTGACATTTATTACTATTGACCTTACGTTAACATTGCACTCATATCTGGCTTTTACCATTAACCGATGGAGTCCTATTTAGAAACCAAACATGCTCCCAAACAGGTGAGGTTAAGTATTACAAGTTGCTAAGCTATAACTATCCTAGCCAATGCATCAATCCTAATGGTTACGTGTCATGATAACCACGACAGAATGCACAGTGAACTATTCTGCAATATTTTGCACCATTGTAGTAATCTTCACTCAGAAGCTCTCCTAATTTTGTATTCGGAGCCAAAGCTGTTCATATGAAAGACCTAACAACAAATATGTCCATTGGTTGAGCAGTTTGATTTCCTGAACATCATCCCTCGATTTAGAATAAGGGTACAGCACTTGTGCACCTCATATTTCGCACCTATTGCTATCGTTTCGGATTGCTCGTATCGGGACGGAAGCTGCTTCTGAAAATCCTGAAATAGACAATTCGAGGGAACCCAATACAGCTCTTCACAGAAAAAGTGAAATGACCATTGCAACCAAAAAGTCTGGATGTAAAGGATCACTACAAAAAAAAAACTGTCTAATTCAAGGTGTGAATTTGTCTGAAACGGCATATGCAATATACAGGTCGACCCTGTAATATGAGGTGATTAACTGACTGATTTTGAATTTGAGTCATGTTCGACCATTTGGCCATGTACAACGTTTAGTGTCGAGTATTTTATTGTAAATTGGTTTGTAATCAGACTATAGCTTATAAGACAGTGTCGCTGCAGTAAGATAGTGATGTTTTACGTCGGCTCAGCAGAATAATGCTACGATCAATCTGGTAAGGTAGTAAGTCCATCGTAAGTATGACCTTCGTATCTTCTAACTAATTGGTGCTGATCTTTCTATGCTGTATCTTTTGGGAGCACCTTATACGCCCAGGAAACTCCCCTGATAATAGCATTTAGACATAATATTTGAGGCGGTGGAAAAACTTGCTTGAACTCAATTGTTTACGGGCTTCGACAATTAGACATGCGTCATTCTCCATCATCATCATAGCTGCATAATTAGTTGGAGAGTTTGATAATGGCATTTAGTGGTATGTGTTATAAAATAAAACCACGTCAAATCTATAAATTACTTGTATTTGATTACAATTTCTTATCGAACGTTCATGACATATTTTGTATTTAAAACACGCCCAAAACATTCCTTGGCAAAAAATCATATATATCATGTTATTTTTTATGCCAGTTAAAGGACATGGAGACCGAGCCGTTTGGTTGATGGATAAACAAGATCAAGAGAAATACGTCATTGATGATTAAGTGTGATTTATGATGAAACTTTAAGTTTCCAGCATGTAGACTAAATGATACACTATTCAGATAGATGTAGGGTCGACGTGCAAACGGGATATTATCAAACTAAAAGTTGCATCTAATAAATAGATCAAATGGCATGCCAAAATTAGTTTCGACCAACATGAAGTTTTAAACATTCGTATTGTATGTTTGATACCTACCCACATCCATACAAACGTACACAAAGGAAGCATTACTCATCAAGTTTTAAATCTGCATAAATAATTTAATAGATTTCCTGTTGAATCACGGTATTCCTATCTAAATCGAAGGGTCAATCATAAATTCATTTCCCGACTTCTGACCGCAAATGATAAAAATTTGTACCGGAAATGGGAATGTTAAAGGATGTTAGCTTGTTGACCGTATTGTAGTCTCATTTGGGATCTAGCTACAGTATATCACTTAGTTGAAATGAACTTACCGAGAAACATAAAAAAGGTAAACGTCTAATATAGATGACTTAGATCTACTATATACTTTTTGGTATTTGGGATGGTCTTTATCGGAAATGAGATTTTATAATAATTGGATCGAGAACAAAAATGGAACAGAATCGGAATAGTGTCTGTGTGTGTGTGTGATTTAGATTTGTAACGTAGCTTTAAAAAGTTTTCGGTCATATCGCTACGATTTATGAAGTGTGACAGTTTATAGCGATGTCTAGCACTAGGGCAGCATGCCACATACTTGTGGCATGATGTCCCACCCCGTCACATTATCCTGACACCTAGCCGACCAGTCCTAACACTATCCTCTTAATGCTGAGCGCCTAGCGAGGCAGCTGTATGTACCATTTGTATGTCTTTGGTATGACTTGGTCGGGGTTCTAACCCGCGACCTCCCGCATCCGAGGCGGACGCTCTAACCACAAGGCAACCGGAGCACTTTCATAGCAGAGAGAGAGAGAGAGAGAGAGAGAGAGAGAGAGAGAGAGAGAGAGAGAGAGAGAGAGAAAGAGAGAGAGAGATATTAAACCATGCCATCCTAAAATCAGGATTCCTGTATCATAACTAGTATTTTGTTTGTTAAACATTCCACGTTGCTGATAATGTGCATTGCTCGATCCACAGTAAATCTTTCCTTAAAGTACCAAGACAGTCAGGTAAAATAACGTTATATGAATTTACATTAATGACAACAGCAGTTTTAATTCGCACGCATCCTTACTCCTTAGGCCATGTGGCGTTTACGTAACAGGCTGACATCTGTGTAATGTTGTTGTTGTTGGGTTGTTGTTTGTTTAACGCCATTTGTCAGCAAATTGTAGTCTACACATATAGTATAAATGGTGGAGGAAGAACACGGGAAAGCCCAGGTAATAACCATGCACCCATGGGAAGCTACTGGCGAGCTTTCTCACATAAACACATTGGCCGAGCCTGAGACTCGAACCCACGCGGACAGAGGTGACATGGCAGTGATCGATAAAGGCGAGTGCTTTTGATAGCTTGGCCACCTGGGGCTTTAAAATAGTCACCCGGTGCCCCTCTTTGTAATGTAATCACGGGCATTTAAATCTGTCAGTATGTGAGACAAACAAAGATATTATGTTCATAGTGACACTACTTAAACTTTCATTTCTTATGTCTAGTGTACACATGTTTCTGATTTCTAATAATAAAGCATTTTTTTCTAATGGTATACAAATTTCGAATTTTAGAAAATTAACAGTTTCTGATATTTTAAGTTCAGTCCTCTTTTCGAAGTTAGAAAATCATTTTATAACATCAGAAAATCTGCGAATTGTCCAATATTAGAATAATGTTTGCCATTTTAGAAAATGTTTTTAATATTAGAAAATTATTATGATTATCCACAAAAATTCATAATTTGTTAAATTAAAAAATTATTAACTTGTCCACAAAAACGTGCATTTTCTAATTTTTCAAAATGATTCTTTGATCTTGTGAGGTAATTTTCCAGTATTGCAAAATGATTTTTCTAATATTGGAAAATCAGAATATTTTCTGATATGAGACACTTACCATTTTTATTCGCAACCACTTGCCGTACATCCAATATCATTGTAGATGTTCGAGTTCAGACCGCAATACTGTATGTATGTATGTATGTATGTATGTATGTATGTATGTATGTATGTATGTATGTATGTATGTATGTATGTCTGTAAAAGCTTCCATTTTTTAAATTGAGATTTAGCTTTGTGCATGCACGAAGAATTGCACATTTTTGCGAAGAAAGTTAAATTTTCATAAAGATGGCTAATTGCACCCATAAATAAAAGAAGGAAACGTGTATCTTACTGTTTGATTTGCAAACATTTATTTTGGAGAAAAATATGACATTCTTCTTAAAAACTGCATTCTTTCAATTAAAAATACTGTTTTGTATAAAACTTATTTCAACTCTTGATGAAGATTCTTGTCGTTTGGAAACCATTTTGTTTCGTAAGTTTTTACAATTTATGTGGACGAAACATATTTTTAGCAATTAATCAATCTTTATGGCATTATTGGCTGTTCATATTATACACCCAGCAACATTTTGAAAGGAAAACTCACTGGTTGAAAAGATTTTGGGGCAATAAAAAGATCAATTACAGTAACCAATAATTAATTACGTTCAAAACAGCCGACAGGGTTTTACGGCGTGTAACAAATCTGCATTTCCCCACAAACTCCGCAGACGGATTAAGTGCGTTTATTGGTGTTCATTGATTGACTGTCCTGTTGATTTTTTAATACCTATAAATCGATAGGTATGCTTATTCATATGTGTGTATGTTTACATTAAAACTGATCATAAATTATATTTGTGTTTTTGTTATGAATAAAAAATAATTTTATTTGTATGCCAAAGGCTAACAACTGACACGCAAAAAAAGATTCACCAACAAGTCGATCTGCTAATACGAAGAACAGCATACTCAAATTCCGGCATACTTCGAAAGAAAATCAGGTGGAAAAATTCCTTGCATATTTCTAAAGAAAATCAGGTGGAACATCAGCTGTCAGATATGCCCCCAAGACGATGTCTGAACGAAATAATCTAATCAACCCATCACACATCAGTTTCTAACCACGAGGTGGAATGTATTGATAATACAGATGGATTCCAAGTTACGTGCTTTCTTACCTCCGATATATTTAGAAAGCGTGTGAGTGAAAGTACGTTTACAGGTATGTATGTATGTGTGTGTGTGTATGTATGTGTGTGTGTGTGTATATATATATATATATATATATATATATATATATATATATATATATATATATATATATATATATATATATGTTTTTAGGATGTGAAGTTAAAAAGTTTTCCACATATTGCAATTAAACGTTTGAATTTTAGTCTTGTGTAATTAGTTGTAACATCAATTAATTTTAAATTGACCCCACTCCACCTCACCTATTGCCAAAATACTCCGAACAAAATCAGCTTTATTATAGTGAATTATATGTTTAAAACAATTTAGATTTAAAAGTTTAACATAAGTGCTATAAAGTTACAACAGGTATGTACTTCTCCAGCTTGACACGCACTCTGTAACATAAATACTACAAGGTTATAAACAACTTGTCCACCTTGATATGTACTATATAACATAAGTTCTATAAGGTTATACATAGTGATGTACTCGTCCAGCTTGACGTGTACTCTAATATACGACGAAAAGGATGCGTCACGTACTATTCAGATGATGTCCTGGACGAGCATAATAAGAATGGGACCAGGCGTTATCAAGTGGCACGTGACATTTGACAACAGCGCACAACATCACCTCAAGCCTCAATCCAGCTAGAGCCGGTTAGACTATTTAGGCACAGTAAAATGTGTCTTAACGGTCACCCGAATAAGAAGGTATGTCCGTATTGGAGAGATTTTCACATTACTACGTTGTTTGTGAAATACTTTAGTGATTCTGATCTAGCAAACACCTCTTAAATGGACGGATTAGTTTGTCACTTATGCATCCCCTATCAGCAACATGAACTATTTATTTTTAATCTACATTAAAACAGAACAGTAAAGTAAGTTGATCGGGAAAGCTGTGTCATCGTTTGTTGCTGTATAAATTTGAACTACGAAATAATAAGCTCTTTCGATTCTATAACTTATGTTAAATTCTCGAGTTGTTGGCTGCGTGAAAGTACTTCATTTGATGTCGTAAAAGTAGTTCCAGTTTATCTGATTGCTGTGATGAGTTTTCAGAAAATGCTCGCGGGTAATACAAATGTTCACGTAAAATGCCCCCCCCCCCAAAAAAAAAAAAGATTAGTTGGGTTAGTTGTCATTTAAAGATATATAATTTGTATTTTTTTTTAAAAAACAGTTCTATCCTTTCTTTACAAAAAATTTACTTGAAGTAGATACTGCGTCGCGAGCGTGAATGAATTTCTGTCAGATATTAAGCTTGCTATACGCACAAACCTTGACTGTTAAATACATACCGCCGTCATAACATCAGTCAGCAGTGAGTTTGTTTATTAATATAGATTTCCATATATCTCAAGTTGATTAAAACGTCACACTCGAGAAGGTATTGCTATATATTGGCAGCATTCATACCTCTATGAAATTTCTACGGTTCACAACTGAAAGTGAAAGGTGATAAACTAGATGTGCACGTAACTTTGCAAATATGAAATCCTTCCATTTAGAATTTACATTTTGTAATTCGTCATTTCGTTCAATATTTCTTTTCAATATCTGTCAGTAAATACCTAGGTTTAACGTTCATTCAGATGTTTATCGTTATTTTTTTAATATATATGTATAAATGAAGAATCATAAAAGCTTTATTAGTACGAGTTTATAATGGTACATAAATTAATGTACTGTATTTTTCGTTTGGGAATTATTTATATGCTAAAAAGTGACGTCAACACAAGATTTATGTTAGTTTCTTTTCTTGAATAAGTATTAAACTTTATTCACCATCAGATCTTTAAAGGTCGATATATAAAGGTCAATATTTAAAGGTCATATATATATATATATATATATATATATATATATATATATATATATATATATATATATATATATATATATATATATATATATATATATATATATATATATATATATATATATATATATGTGTGTGTGTCTGTGTCTGTGTGTGTGCGTGTTACTTGCTCTTAACAATATACGCATGCGTATATAGGCATATGTAGGTTTGCTGGTATTTTAATAGATACAACGCTATATTTCCCAAACTGCATTGAAAACAATGCGCAATGTTTCCATTTCGCGAATGAGATATGTCCCTGAATCTTCTCAGCAAATTTTGCTTATCCTTTTTGCTATATTTTGAAACCGGAAAACGTCAATTTACAATTTGTTATTGTTTTTTTTTCTCTTCAAGTTTGTTTGTTGTACTACTGTTGTTAACGCTGCATACGTTTAAGCCTTATAAGTATTGTTACGTATATTGAATTTTTAATGTTATGTATATTTAATTTGTATTGTTTGTTGGCTTTTCTTAATGATTGTGTGTTATGTATATATGTTATTTGTACTTCACTTTGTCCAAAGTCAAGTTCATGGTGTACCTGACCACAATCAAGTTCCTGGTGTACCTGACCAGTAACATTTATTTTGTAAACAACATAACACATAGCTAAATATTTCTCTATAATTGTTAATTAAATATTCAGATCATTATTAATGGTAGACATGTTTATTGTCTTGATTCTGACTTTAGAAACCCCTAGAATGGAAAATTTCATTAAGGTGTTAGATTATTTCCAGAAAATGGTAATTGAGACTTAGGTAAAGTATATAATCTTGTTTACGTGAAAAGTATTAATTCGTTCTTGCTTTGCCATCTGAAGCAGAATCAATCTTACTGGTGTGTTCAGGTTTTCATTTGGGTGGATTTATTTATTGAAATTATTATTTACTGGAAATACAAAGTGCTCAATAATATTCTTGGACAGAAATATCAATTTGGAACTACACTGAATTCATATAAGGGCATTTTAGTTTTTATTATTGCATTCCATCCAAAGACTATTAGCATATCCCCACACTCCATGCCATCGACACATCAACACATTCAATATCAGAATTTATTTGAAATACCAATGGAATACAATTGAATATCATATATTTGGACCTGTGATAGAACGTTTATGAAAATTTATGACTAAATTCACAAACAGTAACTTCGTTTTTAAAATATCACTTTGTATTCCTGTGACATAAATTATTTCGTTGAATTTTACAACACTTACTGGTTTTCGTACTTTTCTGTTACTTAGTTTATGACCATACAGTCGTAACACTATGTAAAGAGAGATTGAAAAATAATAACGTTGTACACAATCTTTCTCTTACATTAAACAGTGCTTCTGTTTACTTAATCTTTGTTTGAATTAAGAAATGAAACAAATATTTTCGATAACACGCTTGTTTGTTGTTGTAGGGGGATTGATGTTGTGGACATTGTTGCGGTGGGTTTCGCACGAGATCACGGCAGTAGAAACCGACATCATTTAGATCATGACATCTTTAAACTAAATATTATAATACCTAGTTGTGAATGTATCTGTTATTTTTGTGTGTGCATATTCTGAGGGGTTATTTCTGCAGTCCGTGAATGGCAATATGATCTGGTAATAGACCCTACCCCATAATAATTACTTGATTCGGTTTGCAATCAACACTCATTCATGTCAAATTTCTCTATCGTTTACAGACAGAGGCATCAATGTTATGACAGTTAATAATTGCTACTTAGTCAAGTTGTATTATTATATAGAACGGAGAGATTCGCCTGTAAGTGTTTTGTATTGTTGGTCGTAAGGTTCACTGGGTATTTTATCGAATAGCAAATTGTAAAAGATCATGGTAAATTGTATATGATTCATGACTATCATTATTTAAATGAGGTCATATTTGAAATCAACTTGTTGTAATTTGAAGTTTGCTTCTAATTTTTTTAACACCTCCTCTTCATTCTTTCGCAATGCACTCATATGTCAATCATTGTGGCTTGCTTTATGTCTGATCTGTTCATTTTGTGTGGATGTGTGTGCGTGATTGTCTGTGCGCGCGCGAAGAGAGACCTTTTTATCCTAGAGTTTTCTGAACATTTTAAGATAATTTTAGGAAATACAATGTAATACATAGGGGCAATGAAATACATTATTCAAAACTTATGAATCCCTGTGAATTAATTTAAAATCCAACTTTAGCAAATTATAAAATAAAAAAGTATACCAAAAAAAGCAATTATAAATGCTTTTCAAGATTAGGCCTAAAAATATATGTCGATACCACTTTTCTCACACATTTTATTATTCTACGAAGATCGCTCCGGTGGCCTAATGGTTAGAGCATCAGCCTCGGGAGCGGGAGGTCGTGGGTTCGAACCCCGGCCGAGTCATACCAAAGACTTACAAAAATGGTACTAACAGCTAGGCGCTCAGCATTAAGAGGTTAGTGGTAGGACTGGTCGGCCTGGTGTCAGGATAATGTGACTAGGTGGGAAATCGTGCTACATGTCTGCGGCATTATGCCCCAGTGCTAAATATCACTATAAACTGCCACACTGCAGACATCCGATATAATATATTTTCTTTTCCTACGTTAATACTGGATATACTTTATTGTATGGTACAGAAAAGATGATAGTATAAACCTGTGGGGAAATCACGTGTGAAAATACACTGGGGTTTATATTTTGTATTGTATAGTTTGGTTTCAGTTCCAGAACCCCCATCCCCATCCCCACCCCACATCCCCAACCCTCACTCGCTTTGGGAAAAGAACCACGCCATTTGCGGGCCAGTCTTTCCTCAACATTATATTGTTGTTTTGTTTAAAGTCATTTTCATCCATGTCGGCCAGTATATCTGATGGAGTAAGAACCCTGGAAAACCCAAGTAGGAATCACCGACCCACGGAAAGCTACTAACAAGCTTTCTCGCATGCCTGTATTGGCCGAGACCGAAACTCGAACCCAGGCAGACGAACGTGAGATGGCAGCGATCGGTAAAGGCCAGAGCATTAGACCATTCGGTACACCGGGGCATGTCCTCAGCATTATGCTTGATTCGTATGGTCATCTGTTAATGATTGACCCATTGTATATTATGGTGATTTGCAAATTTTTATGACCATATAAATGTAATATATCCGGCGCAAATTAAAGTAATTTGCTACGTGTTATGAGATATGACTTTATAAATGTGATTTATCCGGTGTATTGATTATATTCAGATCAGACACACTGGTTAGTAGAGATCGTCTGATATTTGACGAAATTAATTTATATAAACCATTTACGCTCGGAGGATGGGCAAATAAGACGGCGGTTTTCGGTTGAAATAATTATGTAAGCCAATGACACAATTAGCATGACGGTATATAGGCAATATGTTATGTTCATTTTTCTGCCATGACTAATAACCCAATAAATAACAGTTTAATTATGTTCAAGCATATTACAAGAGTATCGAATTACTTTAAGAAAATTACAGAGACAGACAAACAGACATACTGAGTGTAGGGACTGTTTACATTCATGATAACCGCTAAGGCGGTGTTTGACAAACAAAAGATATAACTCGTCTCACATTTCTATCTGGCAGTCCGATAACAGTAATTATTGGGAAGCATTGACCGCTAGGCCTGTAACTGTTAGTCCTACGTAGGTGATGAACTTTTGTATCAATGGCGGGAGCCAATCGAAGGAGTCCAGTGCATGTACTGTATTAACTATAGGCCAAATGAAAATAAGCAGAGACACTCTTATTATCTCATTATATCCTGAAGACATTTTATTAAAGTTTATATTTTCCCATTATAAAGCCCCTAATGTGACCAGTGCATATATACGATGAAAAAGTTTCGTCTGGAAATTTTTGGATCACATTTAAGGTGCCGAGCATTCAACAATCAGGATTAAATTGACTTGGTTAAAATATAATCTCTATTAGTAGAACAATAAGTAATATTTAGTTGAACCTGAGTAAATAGGTCTACTTGACCACGTTGACATATACGTTAATTAGCTCAAAGAGTAAGCAGTTGACGAGCAAAATTAAAACATGCGATATTTTTACTTTTTATTTCCGTCATCAATAACAATAAATTTCATGCTATTTATTGTTAATAACAAGTGTTATGAAGCCATGCAAGATCAAAGATAAGGCCGACTTTGCTGTGGGCTGACTCAGTAATCGGGGTGGGGGTGCGGGGGATGCGGACCGCACCGGTGACACCAAAATGATCGTGTATAAAAAAAATTGAATTTTTGTGCAGGAAGTTTGTCCATGGGGGTGACACCATGAGTTACCGCAAATGACTGTCTATAAAAAAAAATTAAATTTTGTGCAGGAAGTAGGTCCATGGGGTGACACCATGAGTTACCGCACTTGGTGACACCAACCCTAGAGACGCCACTGCCGAGTATGTTATGAGGAGATTTCCTAATGAAATCTGTATGGGCAGACTTTGTTACGGGTCGACTACGTTATGAGCGGACAATGCTATGTGCCTGGATTTCCAGTCACCATACAATAGAATGCCGTGTAGAAACACCATACAGGGATTCCAAAATGCAATAAAAGCAGCGTAAAGTCATGTATGTAATGTTTGTTTGCTAAAAGTTTAATTTGATGGAAATATAAAGTTGGTTTATTAAAAGAAAGATGAGATTAGTTTTTGGGTTGACAAATATAATGTATGTCGACCCTCAGTGATGTGTGCACTTTCAGATTTTTTTTCTTTCTTCTTCTTTTTAAATGAACGAGTTCGTTATATTAAACCTGCACGATGATCTGGTTAACGACTTTCAACAGCATTTTGACTTCCTTCTTCAGAGTCGTTGTGATCCGGCTTTCCGAAGTCATGTTTATGACCTCAGTCATTTCAAAATTGTGTTGAACTGAGTAGAAAGTGGCATTAAAACTGAAATCGTGAGAAGTTTCGAATTCGTAAGCCCAACAACCCTATTGAGCTGGCTAAAATTTATTCGACATTTTACTCTTCACCCACATATGGGAAGTATCACTTGAACGCCAATATCTTTTATCACAGGTATATACATTCTGTGATGCTATGTAAATAATTCTGACGAACAATAAGATAGCGATTAATAATGAAAAGGATTTAATCTACACCCTGGACATCAAGACACATAAAACGCATTAAACAAAGTGGTCTTAAGATGCTATGCCTGCATTCATTTTGATAACAGGAAGTGATTAATTCATCTGAAGTATGCGCGTGACAATTGAATCCTTGTCCGTTTCTTCCGCCCAGCACGTGCTCTCTAGGAGGCGGCCAATATCATGTTTTTCCACAGAGCTAAATTCTGATAGTGTCAGGGGAAAAAATCACTGCCGGACGGAGTTCTCGCCTGTTCTAAACGCTCTGTTGAAAGGAGACCCATCTCATCCCCAAGCCAGTCCCCTACAAAGGTCAAAGTTTAGAAACATGAAAAACTTGGTTGCAGGCTTTTGTGTATCCTGAATTACAAACTAAATTCGTTGAAAAGCTCCCTACTCAGTCACATGTACAAAACATACCGATAAAATGTACATGTAGTTCGATGCAATGTACACGTATGTAAACATTTACACTTTTTAGCAGTCTTATTTTGAAACTGGTCCTAACTTTTGAAGAATAAAAAATACACTTTGAGAAAAACACAACATCAATTCGAAAACAGAAAAAAAACCAGCAGTAATAATAATAATAATAATAACCGCAGCGCTCATGGGAATGATAAATCAGTTATGAATAAGGAATGAAACAACGGACAAAAAGTGATCGAGTAAATGAATAAATTAATGAATTAATATTTACTATGAATTTAATGAATGGACTAGTGAAAGAGCAACCAAATGAATCGGTTAATTTACCAATCAGTTTAACACACAGGTGAAAACAAAATCAATAAAGAAGGCCTCATAAAATCTGTAACTTCACAACACTTGATTTGGGAGTAAAATACTTTCTTTGACTACGAAGATTGTTACCGTTTTCAGCAGGATTTTGGACTTGAGATTATTTCACTGTATCGTACATACTCGCTTATAAGTCGAGTCCAGCTGCAAACTGCGCAGACCCAGATCTGCTGTTGCATAATGGTCGGCAAATCTGGGTCTATGCAGTTTGTTAGGAGCAATCTATAGAACAAACAATATAGACCCTCATCTGCAGACGCATTATGTTACTTCACGTTAGGATCTTTGTTGTTTACAGTTTGACTCGTCTTATAAGCGGTAATATTGGCACGTTAAAAGTAATAGCGCCGACGACTTTTATGTTAATATTATTAATTGTTGTCTTCTTTAATTAGTCACGTGCTAATACTAATCTTAGCTAAAGTTCATAAGATGTGAGAACGATAAAGTTTTAAAGGACTACATTAGAACTTTGGTACAGGATGTCTATTTTTCGCTAAGTTCAAAAGATGTGAGAAAGCTAATGTTTTAATGTACTACATTAGTACATTGGTACAGGATGTCTGTTTTTCACTAAAGTTCATAAGATGTGAGAACGCTAAAGTTTTAATGCACTACATTAGTACATTGGTACAGTATGTCTGTTTTTCACTGTCTTGTGTCATTGAAGGGTCTGTTTGATGTACTGTATGTATATCAATACACAAGAGCATAGACTTGTACCTTTCCATCGCTTTGTACTGATGGAACGAAAGACGTTCACAGGAAAGAAAACAATTAAAGAGACACCGTTATCACACACACACACACACACATATACACACGCACGCACGCACGCACGCACTCACACACGACAGTGATTACAAATCATTATAGTCCTTCACCTGAGGAGTACGGTTATACTAGTCAGTATTGGCTTAGATCTTTCTAGCATTCAAACCGTATCTCTTTTTACAGTCTACCAACAACAACACACCAATGTTATCTTATTTTACATTACTATCAATTATGTTTATTCAGAAAATAATACGCTTGTACAGGTAATTGGTAATCTATATAAGCAATGATAGATCAGTATTTTTCAGGAAGAAAAAAAAAACCTGTAAGTTGTTTTGCCTTTGAAAAGATAAAGAAAAAAGAAACCTTTATCAAAACCTTTTATCTGTATCTTGGGAAGAAAACTTATCAGCTAATTCCATATTGGTGTCATACCTTGCTACTTTTGAACTGACCTAAATTAATAAAATGAAAGTAGATTGTTTGTATTCTGTAAGGACATTACATGAACTATTTAAAAACTAATTTTCTGTTCCAATTTGGACCAGGTAACTAGAAGGGTATGTACTTTAAAAAAAAAACTTGGAAAGATCTTACGAATGTGTACATGTAGTTCGTTTCTTCTCTCATAATTGTTTCAGACATTATTGACGAAAATCAGAGCTAAATATACAATAAAGTCATTCAAGAATATACAGTGTCCCCCCCCCCCGGAAAAAAGGAGAAACAAAACTAGTTCGAGTCTCGTGATGCTATCTTTAGAATAGTGTAACGTACGTTATGAGATATAAAGGCGCCGTTGTACAATTAACTGGGTGCTATTACGTTTCTGACACGTTCTTTTGGAACCAGGAGATATATATCAAATTAATGACAAGATACCCATCAAAATTTACCACAGGTGAGAGAATGTTCCCTGCAACGATCACAGGTAGATATTTTATGAATGAATACCTTTTATGAATGGGTAAATAAATATACACACGCAATTAAAGTACAAAGAGAAATATAATTAGCCCCTTTTGTGGTACAGAAACATCAAGTTGACTACTGTTCTGAAAGAATAGTACGTACCTACATATTAGCGGCCTCGACCTCTATATTTTGGTGATTGCTGCTACTTCGTAGAGGCAAACAAAAAGCAAAGTATAAAACACGTATTTTTTAGAAAATGTAAATAGAAAGCAAGTGATGGAATACAGTTTTTGTTTAAACAGATTATTGTCACAATAGAATACAATGGGACTGGGCACAAGTTATAACAACTTAAATTAGCCCTCCCCCTACATGATAAAAGTATTACAACATATTCAACATGATAAACATAATAATAATGAAAAATGACTGGAGAAATGGGGGGGGGGGGGAAGAGAAAAGGCAGGCACAATGACAGTAATCACGATTTGCGAAAGTTATTGAAATCGATCTTCCTGTATCAGTTATTTATTTGTACACATGATCAAACATTCTATGTTTCATTCGCATCGCCCTTTGCAAAGCAGCAATTCTAAGCTAATAATAGTTTCATATGAAACTAATTGAAAGTAATTTTGTCTTTTATTCAGTTGTTGTCAATCTACTTGGGAGAGACATGAAGAAATGTCTGGTGGTTTCGATCCTATCGCAGGAACAAAAAGGGGCGTCAGTAAAATGAAAGCGGTAAATATCAGCTTTTAATGAACTTACATTATGTCGTAATTCAGTATGGATACTATCGAGCGTTCGATTAAGAAAACATGTCATTTTGCTATATACAATATATGGACATAAACACTTTTTCAAAGCACCGTAAGACATGCTATACTGAGTATCCTGTTCGATATTTTTCCACAAAGATACCGTTGAAGGTGTAAAATATGATTGGTTAGAATTTAGCCGAAAGTGCAAATGACTATATTATTTGAACGTCGAAGGTTATAATTTTTCTGTACGGACACAAAAGGAGGGAGTAATTCAATGAGATAGTCTGTAGTTTGGCTCATTTTAATGTTGTAGAGTGTTGATAATTTTTGTCTTTTTCTTCTAGACTGCAGGCTTTCCAATCCTGTTTCAAAATAGAAAGATTGCCTACTAGTGTATTTTGCAAGTCATGTAGCTATTCTTGCCGCATGAAGCTGTATTTTTTCCTTTTTTTTCTGAATCGACCAACGTGCATCCGTGTCAGACAACGCTGTCATATTCCAAGATAGGACTGATAAAAGTTATATACAGTGGTTGATAAAATTTGCCTGCTAAGACTGTATTTTGGTTTTCGAAAATTGGTTGATGATTCTGTTTTAAAATGATATAAATGTGACAAGTTCATTTGATATTTGCTGAAAGTAATAATCCTAGATGTCAATGATAATCCACATATTTAAGTTCAATATTACCAAAAAGAAATTCAGGATTATTTGTTACGTTTTTGTTTGTGAAAAATATAGCTACTGTTTCTTCTGGATTAAACTTTAAGAGCTATTGCTTGGACTAATTATGTAGTTTTTTAGATCATTATTCAAGACTAGCTCTATTTCAGCACAATAAGGCTATGAATAAGGCAGAGATGCCACGTCTGCAAAAGACGAATGAGAGAGTTTGCATACATTAAAAACAAGAGTGGTCCAAGCACGGATCCTTGTAGCACACCGGCATTTATAATCATTTCCCGTTAATAATTATCATGCAAAAGGACCGTTTGTTTCTTAAATAACTTTCAAATCATTTTTCACCAGAAACAATTTAGATAATATGCCTCTGTGCCAGACCCTATCAAAAGCTTTTGATAGATTACAAAATAAAATACACGCATTTTGAGATTGTTCTAATGAATTGCATGTACTATCATACATTTCAGTAAGCTGAAAAAGTTAAGTGACCAGGTAAGGAATCCTGATTGATACTTATAAAAAAGATGGCATTCATGAAAGCAATTATATACTTGTTTAAAATGCATCTTTCGAAGATTGTTTGCGAAACAGCTAAGTAAAGATAATGGTCCAAAATTGGCAACCTCGTGTGGATCACCTTTTTCAGGAATGATAACTGGAAATGTATTTTCCTGCAACGTTCGACTATTAAAGCATTGAAAGTGGTGCTGCTATTGCTTCACTGACGCTTTTAAATATTCTATGGCTTACGCCATCAGGCCCAGTCGCCTTACTGACAGAAATTAATTAATGATATCTTTTATTTCTTTTTCAGTACTAGTAATTTCGTTTCGGGTATCAGACAATCATTTTTTGAAAAAATAGGAAGAGGAACATTACAATCACCAATAGCTGAAACTGAGGTGAAATAATCGTTTAATAAGTTAGCCTTTTCTTTTTAAATCATAGATGCAAAACGAAGGATGGTTTGTTGTACCTATTGTATCTATAAGTGATGGAATAATGCAAAACGGTTTTTATAACTTTTCAAAATGTTTTAGGAACATTTTTTGAGAGTCTGGAATAATTAAACCTTTAAGTATTCTGAGTGTGATAAGTTGTTTTCTTAATGAGATATGACGCGTGTTTATGAGTTAGATATTGGAATCGTTAAGGGGCGGAGAATGTCAAAATTATATGACTCTCATACGGTTAGAAATTGTTACGTTTGCTTCCAGATTACAAGGATTTTCAAGGTTGTTTGACTTTATTAATACACTGTCACGGCGAAATAAAGACGGCAACATATATTTATGTAAGTATATAATTACGTTTCTCAAGACAGCTGTCAGTAGCTTGCATTCAAAAGAAAGAACAGTTTCAATTTCCACCATTTTTCGTACTAAATGATCCATACTGGTCAATTCATTCTAGAGAGCTGCAGACGGGCGCCATGAAGTGGAAGATTACACATTGACCAAGAGAACTGAAACAATTCTGTCATTACGCCAACTAGATTTCGACCAGTCAGCTGTTGTTTTGACAGTATTTGCTTTAGAAGTAGATTACAACAAAATCCATTGTGCGAAAGTTGGTGAGAATCGCCTGAGACAATTAAAACACTTATTTCATATGTAAGTTGGAAAATTTATTTTTGTGAAAAGTAATTACGTGAGTATAAAATTATTTGCTGGCACCTTCCCTTTAGCACGACAATATAACAATAAAGCTTTAGCCCTGAAACTAGCCGCATAATTTGACCAATGTAACATTGCCCGGCCATATGAAAAATTACAGATTTTACATTCTTTGTCTCCTAACTTGCCAGGTGTCTGACTCCTAAAAAAATTTGACAGCTAATAGAAAGCGAATCTTCCTCCATATTAAAAAAACGACGCCTGCATTACTTTCAAGTGTCATTGTAAATGCAGACATGAATAAGAAATCGATGGCTAAGTGTGAAACAGCAACATAAATTGTTCACAATACTTACTAATTTTAGTGTCAAGTATTCGGCACCATATCTTTGCAACATGTTGTTGACTGATAAGTAGGTAGAGAAGGCATAAGTTATTTATGACTGACGCAACCCAAATGAAACGTTAAGTGATGTTAAACGTCGGAGTTTTTGAGGTTAGAAAATGCATTCAGATTTTATTTTCCATATGCGATGCTGCGTCTTCCGGGATGAGTACGTAACAACATTAAATTTTTCACGTACACACTTTTTACCCGATCTGGACGAGTGGACGAGTGCTTTTTCCTGGTCTCTGACTACGTTTTCCACAATGCTACATTATATGCTCGCTTATAAGTTTGATCAAACTGCAGGCAGGATGCACCCTGATCTGCCGTCCAAAAATGTGTTGTTTGAATTATTATTAGCAGCCACAACAATAATATCAACAACTGTTGGTATTACTACTTCGTTTACCGCAAATCCGTGTACTGTTACAGCACCAATAATAACAATATCACTACTGCTACTACAATGACTTGTGTACTTAATTATGCTAATTTAGGTGAAAGGGAAATTAAAAAACCCTATTGATCTAAAATTCTCTTTTTAGCATAGACAGTAAATGTGATATTTTGACCGTGAACCTGAAGAGACCCTTTATGTATCAGGAGTTAAATGTGCCCAACCTTGGTTACCATAAGCTAGTTTTATCATCCTTTTTTCATTTAAGTTATTTACTTATTGCATGAGAGAAAGCAATATAGGTGACGTACGTTCGTTTCTATTTTCCTCTTGAAGTATATCTGATGTCCTAAATACTGAAGTGATACAGACATAATTTTGTAACAGTTAAATTTTCGAAACTAATACAAAGTTTACATTTCATTGACATACGTATAGGGTTTCTGACATTTAAGTTGATATTATTTTGTAAAGAATGGAAGGACTGTTTATAGATAATTTTTCTGATGAACAGTTTCGAAATTGCGACCCTCGAGTTACGATTGGTGACACTTCACATACCTGGATATTTCTGTAAACGTTCAGCGTACTCGCTGTACCAAAATGTTTTTGTGCTCAAACATTTTAAAACGAATATTGCAAGTAGTTATTGAGAGATCATTTTGCAAGTTCATAGTGGTAAATAAACGCACTGTCATAAGGAAAATGAAATATCTTCCACCATAAAGCTTTTATTACTTTTTCACCCACCCGACTCTGCCCTCTGGCCCATCAGTTTCATCTCGAAAGGATTGATCAAAAATCTTACACCGTTTTTCATCTTAATGCTTAAAGGACTAATACTAAATGATTCGTAACTACAATGTATCATTTATATGCGTCTTAAATTTGAGGAATTTATTATAAGTTTTATGACTTTGTGTCATCAATCCTAAGATAGAATGTATGTATTTTCTGCTCTGAACGATTTAGCCAAAAGTGCGGAGCTTTACAATTCCAATTTTCGGCGTCGGATTTTTTTCTTCCGTCAGATATTTCAACGTTTCCATTTCAATAAAAATCTAAAGCTTGCAGTGTCAAGTAATCATCGGCACCATCATATCATCATCGTCATCATTAACATCAGATAGACAAACTGACAGACAGACAGACAACAACAGACAAATAATTGATAAACAAATAAATGCCATCAATAACAATTTGTTGACTAGCTCTTGCGGCTACTATTCTTAGAATAAATAACGCTACTTTCGCTGTGTACTTGCTTATAAGTCGAGTCCAACTGCAAGCGTCACTGACCCCGATCTTCCGACGCATTCTTGGGTCTGCGCAATTTGTTAGGGGTAGCTATTTGAACATCATAGACCCTGATCTGCAGGCGCATTATGCTACGACAGATCAGGATCTATGTTGTTTGCAGTCAGACTCGGCGTATAGCGGGTTCATACAGTATAACAAAGTGTGTAACAATCAAAGGTTACTGCTTCCTCTCCTTTTCACCTCATGTACATTTTGTTATCTTTGCATTCATTTAATGTGACCGGGTGGGACATCATGCTACATGTCTGCGGCATGATGCCCCAGTGCTAGATATCACTATTAACTGCCACAGTGCAGAGATCTTAGCGATTATGACTGATGAATTTTTTTTTAAAGCTACGTTAAAAATCCAAATCACACACACACACACACACACACACACACTTTGCATCTACCACACACACACACACTTTGCATCTACTATTTTTCTTTAAAATATTAAGGTTTCAATTTATATATGTAATAATTTATTCTGTTGAGAACACTTTCTTCCAGTTCAATACGATATATTATTACGACTCCATGGTCTTAAAATAGTTAATAGAAAAGAGTGAGAAGCAACAAACTTTGTAAAATTCAATAAATAATTTATTTTCTTTATAATACAAAGTGAGAAATGTAACAAGAACTTACAATATTGAGAAACAAATCCCAAATAATCCTAGAATTTCTAAAAAGTCATAATGATTCATGACTGGGAGTGCTGATGTGCCCGTTTAGTGGTGATGTACCGACAGTCTTTTTATTGAATTGCAACAATCCAAGAATATATTCTTATTTGAAATTTCACCATGAATCCAAGTCTCTATTACTTAGAATGTTATTTCTGGACATTTTGTATTTCCAGAGAAGAATAACTTGAATTATATAATTTGAATAAATAAATTCCAGCCCAAATGAAATACTGGACACAACAATCATAAACGGATTTTGCTCAGCTCTTGCATCACGAATAAATAATTTCAAGAAAAGGAAGAAAAGGTCACAATTAACATTTTCAAAAAAAACCCACAATAAACAACAACAACAGCAACAAACAATTGCCTAACGGAACATTTTATTCTGGAAGGTGTCAAATGTTTACAGGATAAAATCTTGCTTATAAATATAAGGTTTAATACTAAAATTATAATAAAAAACATAGTAAGCACAATGTCCTTGACTTCGACTAAGATAAAAATATTTTACTTCTATTAATAATTATCCTAATGTTAAACCCATACTCAGAGAGCGAATATTAGCTATGTGTTAATTCGTTCCAGAATAAAAAAAATCAATGATTGAAGTCAGGTAGAAAATGAACTTGATTTTGGACACGTTAGCTATTAGCTACAAAATTACAATTTTACATAACCGATTGCATATAATGAGATAAAAAGTATTTAAAAAAACAACAACAAACAAACAATGCAGATTATATAGACATACCAATATACTCGCCTATAAGTCGAGTGCAACATGAAATGTAAAAAATCATTACAAATCTTAGTATATCTTTAAAAACAGAGTCCATGGGTCCTGATGGTAAGATTAATCACTAGTGTAGCGCAGAAAAAGCTGTCGCACCGCATATTTCTCTTAAATTCTTTCCGTTGCGACGTTTCGTAAATACTCGCCTATAAGTCGAGTCAAACTGCAAAGTACATAGATCGTAATCTGCAGCAGCATAAAGCGGCTGCGGGGTCTAAGTTGTTTGTTCTACCAATTACTTCTAACAAACTGCACAGATTATGATCTCCTTGCGCATTATGCGACAACAGATTTGGATCTGGGCAGTTTGCAGGTGGACTTGTCTTATAAGCGATACTATTATTAAATGTCCCTCGCTTCAACCGCTAAGAAAGATAGAAGCATACACACTTCATAAAATGAAGTCTATTTAGTATCATATATTCATTTTCATGATAACATCGCTGTGATACAAATCAGCAAAAATGTTTTATGTGTTTCTCTAGGCATACAACAGATGTCATATTTTATGAGTCTAGTTTACTGTCTCGGTCGATTTTGTTTCTACAGTTTTACTATGTAAAAGTCTAGTGACCACATATCTCTATTCAGAGCTATACATATAATTTATTGTGTCACCCCTATATGTTATATATAACGTGCATCTCTCTTCCACTCGGATGTGAAATTATCTCTGCAATGGTTTCTTGAGTTTATATACTACATTTTGTAGATTTTACTGATAAGAAATCTTAAGAAATTTCTCTTAGTAAATTTCGAGAATAAATTATAAAGTTCGGTGCAATTGCCTCAAATCTGGGTTAATTGGCCTTTAGTGGATGTGTACCTCAAAGTATATCTGACTTGATGATTAAATATTCATTTACTTGGTATTTCAAAATGGCTGTTTAAAGGAGCCATGGGCGTAAAATATAGATTTTATGACCATATTTATATCATATGTTAAGGGCTAATCCAGCCATCCCTGAAAAATATAAAAGTCATGAACATGTAAGGAACATGTTAAAAATCACTATTAACGGTTTTGTGGTATGTGTCGTTGTAATAAAGCTGTACTTCTCGCGTTGGGCTTTCTCTGTCACCATCCAGGAGTTAAAGCCTGGAGAGGTCTGATATAATTAATATGCTCCTTGTGTGACCATTATTATTTTGAACTCGACCTATTTTCCAATCAAATACTCATACTTTGTGTAATTAGAGTGTAATGTAAACTATCAAAAGAAAATCTACACTCGATATACCTTGAAAATATTATCCATTAATAATCTGAATGTCATGAGGCATACGGTTTATTGTTCTCGTGTTACAGCTCTCTTTAATAAAACACGAAAAATACAAGGATAGTTTCGTCCTTCTGTTTCTGTATTGGAGTAGAAGCTTCATTATTCATTTGAGACATAAAAGGTTTACAATCTTTTTTTGACCCATTTCTGCTGTATATTCACATTTTTTTGTCTGAAATTTTAACTCGGTTCGAAAATCAGTCAGCTAAGACAAGAGTTGCAGATGCATGATTCGTCATGAATTCTGATTATATATATATATATATATATATATATATATATATATATATATATATATATATATATATATATATATATATATACCAGAAAATATCAACACCCACCGATCGAAATCCCCTCTGCTTACATTGTTTTCTCTCTTGTCTGCCTGACTCTGTTCGCCAGACTACTGACCACCGAGAGAGAGAGAGAGAGAGAGAGAGAGAGAGAGAGAGAGAGAGAGAGAATGTTTTATAAAGAATATTATGGTTAGGAGTAGTGTTAAATTAGGATATATATATATATATATATATATATATATATATATATATATATATATATATATATATATATATATATATATAAGATATGTGCTTCATGTATTTACGTCTCCGGTTAGGAGCTTAGATTTAAATGATAATTTGTTTCATTATTGTGAGTCGTTGTGGGGGAGACATTTCTCAAGCTGAGTATTTAGCCACTTATACAAGGAGCAGGCCTCATAGTGAACAGCATTACGAGATTTTATGGTAGAATAGATTAGTTTCGTAAAATATATCTTCTTCAGTTTCTTAACATAAATTCTGGAGGTATTTCAATGTATACGTGTTGGTAACCACCATAATTTATTTGGCTCTTGAACTGTTTGCATAAGGACGGCCGAACGCTGTGAAACGGATTGAATTGGCAAAGTCGCATGGATAATACAGACAACTTCGTGACCTAGGGTTGTTGTATTTTTTTAAAAATATTCTTTATAATTGTAAATGCAAATGCCTATTTTTTTCTTTCTATTGGTAATTTTTGTTACGCTTAATCATATGCAGTATTAACTTCCGTCAGCATTGGGCAGGACTATTTTATTTGTTGCTTTGAACAAAATTTAAGAAAATCTGTGTTGGTTGTGTGCTTTTAGAGAATCAGTCAAAAATGACGCAATATTTGTTAAAGATCAGATTAGTGGATTTCGCCAACTGATTAAAATTAGATCTCCACTGGCATACATGAATATCGGACAGCGACCACTTAGGGGCCATGTTCTGGTAACCTATGTTATTATCATAATTGCTAATTTTATCAGTCACTTAGATGAAGCCTTATATCTTCGCGTTTGGAGACTGAGCAGTGTGGATGAAGAGCATCAATGTGTACCGAACGATTTGATTAACTTTTAGATTTTTAAAAACTGTATTTCTATTGGCTAATTAAAAGGTCACCAGATCATGACTCCTAAGCGGTCTTCGTCAGATCTTCACGTAGGACAGCGGAGATTTGTTGTATAAGCATTTGTGATAGTGAAATCGGACATTTTCAGCTGTGGTTGTTCGCATGCTGGTAATGGATTTACACAACTGTATCACCCGTATTTTAGCAGTGATGTCGATATGAAGATGCAGCTTTTAATGATGATGATGATGATGATGATGAATGTGTTGCAGTTTCGTACGAGCGCTGATGATCTAAGTAACGTATGGTTTTGATAGAGATGAGTGATCTTTCTACCTGAATTTTCGACTGATTATGAAGTGCAAGACTGCGTTTTTGACGTGTTAAAGACATGTTTCGTTGAGAAGCTTATGTTACAGTTTGCTTTGAAAACTGTTGGGCATCAGAACAACATCGGCGATTGTCAACTATGGTTTTTCGTTATGCACAGATTGATGAATCAGGTTGAGATAATCAGTACTTATTGGAGAATCCCCGAAAGACCGTTCTTCGTACATGAAAATTAACTAGCAACATTGCTTGATGGACTATCGCATTATCATCTTTAAAACTGATTTGTTTGTGCTGTGAAAAAGGTAATACTATCTACCTTTGAGTTTCTGTGGTCATCCATTTGATATTGTTCAGAGTCTACTCTTTGGCGCCAAGCTACTTGATTCGGTCGCATACTGACCTAAAGCCTTTGTGATTCGGCTTGGATACCTGCAGGCGTGCCAGACTCTTTTGGAAACATACCGAGTGACATCATGAGTGTTAATCGTACTGGTGCTGGGGAGAAGAGGTACAATTCCTGACGTCACGTCTTAGCTGTCATGGAAGGGCGAATTTATAGACAGGAGTTGCTTTGTAACCTGGTATGATTTAAAGCCAACGCAGTGTGTTTGGGAGCTTGTTTAGTTTGGAAGCGCCGCGTTTCTTTGCCGATGTATTTGGGCGACTTGTTGCTGGTAGAGAGGGTGCTATGTCAAATGCTTGTAGACAGTATAATTTGAAATTTAGCGACGGTTTGTGTGGAAAACTGTTCGACCGGCAGTATCTTCGTCGTGGTAATTGTGCGACGTGCGGGGTATTTCGTGCGTATTATAACATAAAATCACCTCTTCGTCGTTTCGAAATCTCGACCATCAGATCCTAAGATCTTAGGGAAAATATCTACTGGCACTTGCTATTCAAGAGAAGAAATTTACAATTTGATTCAAATCGAGATCTCTGGCATAGCCGAGATCTGGCAGACAACAATATGAGGTGATGTTATGTTGACCTTTCAATTTAGCAATTAGATTAAGGCTTTCCCATGTATACAAATAATAAACGTTGTTCGGAACATATAATTTATAACGGTAACTCGACCTAACACGCAATGCAGGCTTATGAAAAATGAGTGGACCTGGAAATCCAAAGTTCGCTACAACAAGAACCGTTATCGGTACCAGTCAGATCTACAACAAGAACCGTTATCGGTACCAGTCAGATCTACAACAAGAACCGTTATCAGTACCAGTCAGATCTACAACAAGAACCGTTATCGGTACCAGTCAGATCTACTTAGCATAAAGCAGATACAGATTTGAAAAGATTGAATAAATTTTATACCGTTAACGCAGTCAGGACCGGAGTAAGGTCTTTGGGGGCCCTGGGCACAGCTAACATAGGGGCCCTTAGCTATCCTGCCCTTTCCATAGATATGGTTACAGTACTATTAACAACACTGCCTGTGAAATCAGACGATAATATACGGGGCCTCTTGAGCATCGGGGTCCCTGAGCACCTTGCCCACTTTGCTCTATGGATAATCCGGCCGGCCCTGAACGCAGTTAAAGGTACTAAACAGAGTATGTGTAGTCGATACCTGTTCATTATATCAATACTCCGTAGTTTATGAGCGGTGGTTGCTCAATGGCTAAAGCATTAGACTGAAGACAAGTTGTTGTGGTTGTGTTGTTGTAGGGTTTAACGCCATTTCTGAGTACACGATAGGCTATCCATGGTGGCCAGTATAACCGGTGCAGGAAGAACCCTGGAAAACCCAGGAAAGAACCACCGACCCACGAGAAGCTACTGCTGAGCTTTCTCACGTACCCACGTTAGCCGAGCCTGAGACTCGAATCCACGCAGACAGAGGTGAGATGGCAGTGATCCGGAACGAGGAGCGCTTTAGACCACTCGGGGCCCCACTGGAGACCAGAAAGGTGCTGGTTCTATCCCCACCACCAGATCATGAAATCATCTTGATAATATAAATTCAATATGGGAGGAGTGCGATCGTAGCTAAGAAATCCTCACTTTATAAACTTTACCGAATCAGTCGCGTTTGCTGGAGGGATTTAAATGTGTTTATTTATGTGTTGTTATATGATTAAAACAGACGTATGTCATTTGTAATGTTAATGATACAATGATATAATTATGTTAAAACTGAAACGCGAGATGCTAATCAACAATAGTTTTTTGAACCCGTACTTACTCGTTTATAAGTCGAGTCAAACTGCTAAAAGAAACCCAAAGATTATGACCTGCCGTAGCATAATGCGCAGATCAAGTTCTATATTGCTTGTTCTTACTCCTAACAGACTGTACAGACCCAAATCTACCAGCGCATGATGTGACGGTAGATCTGGGTCTTAGCAGTTTGCAGTTGGACTCGTCTTATAAGCGAGTTCATACGGTATATGTCTCAATAAATCGGTGACTGAAGTGGACCCATCGCAGTAATAAATACTAAGCGAATGTATAGTGTTTCAAATTGCCATGTAAGTGCAATTTTCATTCAATCTACCATCTTTGCTCACTTATTAGACGGATCCATGTAATTATGTTTTTAAACAGGCAACCACTAGTTATTTCTCCACTTGATGGAAATGGCTGAACAATGTTCCGTTCGAGTAATTATGTCCCTCTAGACTGGCTACTCTCGACATAAATGTCGAAATTTTATTTCCCCTAAGTCCGGTTTAGGGAAGTTTCACCGTTTTATGTGCTTGATCTTTTGGAAGTATCTAATTTTATGATGCCATTTAAATAACATATTCGAATCTCAGAATTTTTTAGTAAAACAACAAACAACCTTCCTAACAATGTAACATAACAACGACTGTCATTATTCTGCCCCTATACAGCGACAACCAGTAATTTTTCTTCAATGCACAAACCGTCCTGTCTCAAATTTTCTTAAAAGTAATGACACACTAAGGTACACTTATTCTATATACAATACGATCTGAGCTAACTTTGTGGTTCAGAAATTAAACGAGGAAACGTATTTTAAATTTTTTATTTCTCAAGTTGCACTAAACTAAGGGTGTTGTAGCTCATGGAACATTTAAAGTTGTATTCATTGGAACCTTGAGATAGCGTCTTCTGTTGTAACATAATTCAGATTGTCGAAATAAGAACGTTGATTGGATGATCTCATATTTTATGTCCAACCAAAATCATGATTATTGTTTGTCACAGTTGTCAGAGAGATTTATGAGAATAAAATCAATTAGTTCCCCTGAGTTGATGCAAAACGGCGTTATCAATCCCATTAAAATCGTCTAATATTACAGAAATAATAGATTTCCAGAAATCCATGACTCGCGACTACGGTTTAATGAATGCCTCCTGAAAATCTTTACAAAAGAAGACATCCAAGACTTTTATTGGTTTATGCAGGCCATTAGGGAGACGACTTGGGGTATCTCCACTTGAGAAATAAATTTATTAACATGTCAGAATGATAGATTAGTTTGATTTCTGAAATATAATTTGAGAACATATAAACGACATGCAAAGTTGGTGGTCCTACTGCTTTGAGCTTAAGCCTCCATGTCTAACTGATTATCATTGTTACTATTACATACATATTAAATATCTCACAACTCTCAAATGATTACAGGAGTTTTGTGTTAAGACTTCAAGACAAATGGGAAGATTCTTCTCAATGAAAACAAACTGAACCGGTTAATCATATCATATTTGAAACCGCGCTATTTTTGTTTGTCCAATCTGGCCTAAAAAGGCTTTTTTTTTCCAGACTGAACACAGCTAAACTTCACAATGCTCAAAAGAGCTTCGGGTCTAAAACATTTTATTCCAGTGTTTGTGATGTCTCGGATAAATGAATACCCTTTAAACCGTGACCGAACAAATTATTCGAGTGAAAGCGAATGTTCGAGCGAAAGCGAGTATTCGAGTGAAAGCGAGTATTCGAGTTGTCAAGGTTTGACGCTGACTGCATACAATAGGCATTAAAAGTTCGATTTCAACCAGGACTGAACTTATCTGGTCTCTCGTGCCCTCTGATGGGGCTGTTGGCAAGAAAAACTCGTTTTCGCGATATGTTTTTCAAAACTAGTGTTTGCAGAATAAGTTATGGACATTTGCATAAAGGGTGAACTCTTTCCAGTTCTTTGAATGGGATTTCAAATAAAATAACACGAGGTGTTAAATTATAGATCAATGTGGTCTCGAATTACCGTTGTGCATCGATTAGGTTTCCTGTATGATCTAATTGTTTATAGTTTTCTAAAAATCGGTGATTACTATTGCCTATCATTAGTAGGCATAGGGGGAATTATATGGTTCTATTGGAATTTAACATTATTTTGGCCATGATGGAGTCTTATGGTAATTTAAAATCACATTTTCCCACGGTATGGAGCCCTATGGGAATTTAACATGGCTACATAATCTACTTATTACACACTCTTTGCTCAAATACCACATAACAAGCTTTAGAACCAATAAAATATGGCTTCCAGCTAGGCACCATATAGGACCTAACTTTATAAATGATCTCTCTCTCTCTAATACCATAATTCAAATATATTCCCTGATGACGCAACTATCCACCATATGTCTCACCGTTATCCGAACGGACACTAATTAAAATTAACTCATGCCCGCCCAACCCAACAAGAGAGGTTAGCCATCGCAAGCTACCAATTTATTGCGAGCCTAGGTCATATGTCAGTCTTAACGGTTACGTGTCACGCTGACCATGACAAAATATTCTGCGACAAAACAGGTACAAAACGTTTGCACCATTACAACCGCAACTTCAGGTACTTAATGCGTGAACACATGAAATACAAATTAGACATGTTTCGCAAATATTATTAATGTTACCCGGTGTGTATGCTCATGTGTGCGCATGCTCATGTGCGTGTGTGAGCGAGATATGCAGATAATTTAAAAATGCAAGTAATGCAATAAATTTGTATTTTAAGGATTAAAACAGCACACATATATAAAGACAATAATATAGTTGCCCAATTAAAGGTGATGGGATGTCGCTCAAAACCAAATATGAAATAACAAACAAATAGGAAGTAGAAAAGAGGGGTAGGGAATGATATCTTTTTCATATAATACACACATATCATCACTCATACAAAGGAATAAGCTATTATTTGGTTTTCATGCATATATATATATATATATATATATATATATATATATATATATATATATATATATATATATATATATATATATCAAGGGAGGGAGTAAAATTTTGGTTTAAACACGCAAAACAACATTGAATGGTGCAGGTGGTGGAGTTTATTTTTTTTATACATGACCATACAATCGCATACAAAGGGAAAGTAGGATATATTTTTGTTTTCATACACAAACATAAGATCACAGATACAAAATAAATGATTAAGTGTGATATTGTTTACACACCAACACACTCGCAGCATCACACAAAAGGAACGAGTATGTTTTGAAAACAAACGCATCATTTTTGTTCAGAAAAACATAAGTTGACATTAACACTACTCGACGATCCGACGGTTGGTACGTGCACCAAAACATGAATTACCTTGAAGCCGGATGTCAGCTAATTTTTCGGAAGAGTCTACGATTGTTTTATAAAAATGGGATTCCAATGCAGTAGCATCCCGTCCAAAAATAAATGCACGAGGAAGACAAAGAAAGTCTCCACTTCAACCACCAATAAAGAATCAATAAATACAATGAATAAGTAAACCACAACAGTAGCCAAGACGAAAAAGGTGATAAAGACGACGACCACATCCACAACCAAAAGAAAACAACGCATTGCAGTAAGAACGCGCACGTACCTACGGAAACATCGAATAGCAGCCACTAATCAAGCATCAGCCTCACTAGTACCATCATTAGCGCTAATGTTCTCTCCTTATTTGTTGATGATGCCAGGTTAACTCCATTTAAGAAAGGTACCTTCCAAGCTCTTGAAGACTTTCCCGAAATGGACACTCACTTCAAAAACTGCTTCTTCTTTTATGTATTCTTTTAATTCTTCCTTTTTACTTCAGCTCTGCGAGTAAAGTATCACTGCCTATGAACAAAAACATATCAGGTGTGTTACATCTGTGGAAACAAAATCTCAATCGATTTAGTCCAATGCAAACATCTTCGTTTTCTCGTCGTCCTATGTTTAATCCAATTTCATAAGCTAAAGTTTGTACGTAGTCCAGCCAACAGTTGGACGTCTTTTGTCTTATTTACCATCACAAGCTGCCACCCCCGAGGAGACCATGGCATCGTCATCATCGTTGACAAAAGACTAACATAATAGGACAGCTATTAATATGTATGCTTTTTCAAATACTGCGATGTGTTGTCTACGATAACCAAAGCTCTAACACCGATGCGAAAAGAGATCATTCAAAACACTCCAAGATATAATCCATACTTTATGTTGGAACGTGTTAAACGATCTGTTCCAACGACGAAGACACAGAAACAGCAGTTAGGACAAATTCGTCACATTCTTCTATTTTGAAAAAAATAAGTTCCATCAGACAAAATGAAAAAGTGTTTGTTCAGTCAGTAGGGATTATTCCAATGTTGACAGCCACATTGCTAGCCTAAACAGCTACCTTCGTGTTAAAATGCGATAGCTGGTCCCGCTTATGCGGAAGTTATGGAATCAGATTTTTAAAATCAAAATGACAGATTATTCTCGAGGAATATGAACCATACAAAACAATAGTCCATGAAAGTGCGAAAATTAATCTTGGTTCCTTAAAACGGTGGGTAGATTTCCAGCAGTCATACGACCAGCGAACAGTACATTTGCCACATACTCCTAATATCAAGGAGATAGCTCAAGTAGAATGAGAGATACAATCTTTGATTGATATATCAATTTCACCAGAAAGCTGCAGCAAAGTACCCTCAATACTTTGATCATGGAAGAAAGCAGCAAATACGGCGGCAACGAGGAAAGCCACATCCACTGCCGCTACCAATGTTACAGACTTTTGTTTAGAAGATAATGCATTACGAAAGATAGCTGATGAAAGCGTCCCCAAACGAATGCAAAGGTGAGCACTATTTGCTTCTAGGCGTTAGCAACAACCATCCACGCACATCCTACAGTGAGAAAATTCGTTTAGTATTTCAATGAACTTATATCCCCCGATACAATGTGATAGACTTGATCAACTATTAATTTAGATACCGTCAACAATTTTAGCTTGTTGTGATATCAGCCGGTCTCACTATGACCGCGTGTACCCAGTTTTACTGATGATGCCATAGTCAATATACAACTTTGCTATGGATTTAATATCAGCGAATCTTAAAATCAATGCATATATTCGGAGAGCTCTATGAACACGGTGAAGTGGAAACATTAAAAGACATAGAAGGAGGAGATACTAAAAGGCTTCATCCCCACTTGCTAAAAGACCAACTCCAAAGGCAACATCCAGTCTCGCAGACACTTAATATCCTCGACAAGAAAGGAAATTATAAGATCACAGAGATGCTCTCGACCCAATCACCATCAGAAACCGCAAAGAAGGAAGCGAAAAAATAATGAAGAAGCATCGATCACGCCAGTTTTGCCATCATTATCGACTTCCATTACTTGCAAACGCAAAGCATCGCAACAGTAGCTATCACAATTACAGAAAAGCATCAGAAATTGTTTGACTTACTGAGCAGCATGGACAAATGTTTTTCTGCCTTTGCTACTAACCCAAACATGCCTCTAGCTACATGAACGCCAGTCACCGCAACCGCACGGAACAATTGGAATGTTAGTTATTTGAAACGATACGAACTGAAATATGAAAGATTAGTTTTATTTCACGTTACCAAGTTAACTATTTTTAATGTGTTCTTATCAACAACTTGTGTCATTTACTACATTCCACACAACTCAACCACGAGGCCGAATAAATTAGCTTTGATAGAAATAATTCATCCAACTCAAGTCTTGAATAGCACTCGGAATCAAACTAAATTCTTCGTAGAAATACTTGACAATCAAGTAAAAGAACAGTTTGACCGAATAACTTCTGGCTTTAATGAATAAAGATACTATCGACAGCCAGTTCCAAACGAGATGAAAATTTAAGACGGAATATTCTTTTAATGCACGACATATCGTCGACACGATTTCAAATAGTTAATGCCACGTTTCACGATACGCTTTCCAAAACCAACAAGCGTTTGCTAATCTACTAGCATGCGGATACTCATCGTCAAATAACGGATTTTTCCCAAAACAAAAGGCAGCTTATAAACGTTTTTCCAAGTTTATTTGCTATTTCGGGATGAAAACACGAACCTAGCTTATTAATTGAAAGATTTAAACAGGTTCACTTTTTCAAACGATTCTCGAGCGACTTGCATCCCATATACTGAGGAGTAACTCGACAACGAGGAATTGTTTGGGGAGTATGTTAAGATTAGTCTTTTGTACTGTTCTATTAGTCTTTAAACCTTTCGTCGTTCAATGATAGCATCGTTCGAAATGCCATACCCTTGCAAAGAAAATGCAACTCATTTAATTCACGACTCTTTTTCAAACAGCCATTATTGAGTGCTGCAAAAACTGTTGATCTAGACAGGAAATGAACTTTTTGGACCACATCACACGCATGCCAAGCAGCTTCTTAGCGCAGCAACAATAACGATGCAGAAAGAGATGCAGAAAAAATATTAACGGATAAGACAAGAAGGAAAGACAGAATAATCAGGGCCTTCGATGTTATCATTACTAGATTAAAAATTAAAATTTGCGGCACAAAGAATAATACAAATGTTTCAAGACGGAACTCGATCTGTTTGCCATGCCACGATGCAAGAAACCCTTTGGGTAGAGTACCATACAGTGTCGTCTCATAAAACATATCTTCACAGTTTCGAAATCAAGGAACACATCGAAACTACATCGATCTGCATAACAATTACCTCTACCTGCTAGTGAAAGCCATCCAAAACGACAATGCAAATCCAACTCAAGATGCCCCACTCGCTCTTGTTTAGTGAAGTAGATTTGTATCTGAACAACAAACTAGTCAGCATCAGTATGGACACTTCCCCATATAGGGCCTCTCTAGACTGATAAGTTCGGGGTTTTGTTTTACATTTATCCCCGAAGTGTCTAGCGTGCAGATGGAAAGCTAACTTATGGTCATGAATAAGTCATTGCATTGATTCTCCTACACAACGGGTGTGAAAAAAACCGTCAAGAAAGCATTGGGCCATCTTGATTTCTGTACTAATTACAAAAGTACATACAAATAGTTTTGATTTGAGCAGTTTTCTTATGATTATTTCTGAACTCTGTTTAAGCTTGTATATAGTTAATTATCAACAGTACACATACCTTCTGACCTAGAACAGATCCAATGCTGCAGAGTTAAGGTGAAACCAAACTTACACTGTGTAGTACTTAAAATATCCGAAAAAGCAGAAAACAGCATATTTGAATTATTCACACAGTAGCAAAACAAATATTCCAATTGGAAAGAAGACTACTTTGTTCCAACCTGCCCTCAAATGAACCAGTGTTTACCTGCCTCAAACATAGGAAATGTATCAGTATCATGCGCCATCTGTATTTTGTGGCTGAGAAATGGCAACACAAAATGTTTGTCCCGGATAACATCTGTTGCACAGTTCTAGTCCACATAATATACATAAAGTTTTGTGCCAAATTTAAGAATGAGGCACACAGGAACATAATTAAAAATTTGCATAGGTTTATATTCTTCTTGATTCAAGCCGCATGGCATGTCACCTCAGAGGAAGCGGATCCAATATGTTTTCTTCAAAACTTTTCTCGTTTTAAATTTTCTCTCTAATTCGTTGTATACATTTGCTTTATTTCCTTCCTTCTTTCACAAATTAAATATACAGTGCTTTTTAATTTCTTTCTTTCTCGCTCGTACTTAAGAAACGTTAATATGCTGACGTGTTCTGACGAATCTATTTGCAAATGGAAAATAGTGCATTCCTTCCACACCAACATGGATATCATGTGAATATTAATGGATACAGCAGATGCAGTATAGATATAACAGGCGGACCTAGAAATTTTATTCTAGTAAACATGTCCAACAATTTACACAACGGTGGGAAGTTTCATGTTTCCCTGTAAACTGATGTACTGAAACCCAGGGCGGAAAAACAGTTCGTCTCTCGTCTATATCTTGCATGTCAGAAAAAAAGACAGAGAAAAAAATAATTTGAGAGGTTGGCTTTTTTTGTCGCGAGCCAACGGTTTGTCGGATCATTTAAACACGTAAAGCGTTGCGCACATTAATCATTTTTGCCCATTTTTTGCCCACTTTTGATAAGTTCGAAATGTAAAACAGTTTGCAGAAGGCGTACAAATCTGGAATGTACCGAAGTAGTACAAGATAAAACAACAATTTCAGACAGATATGACAAAAGAAGTATATTAAATCCTGCTTGTATTGAAGAACTGAACTTGTTTCAGGAGAAGAAGAAACCAGTACACGAGTAACAGGTGAAACATGGCATGAGCACGTTGGAATTTTCATGTCAAACATTGATTTTATTTGTATTTGTTATACTTTCTTTAGGCCTTTATTATACTTTCTTTGGGCATTTCTTATAATTACTATAGGCCTTGATTATACTTTCTTTAGTCCTTTGTTACCGTTACTTTAAGCCTTTGTAATAATTTCTTTAGGGCTTTGTTATCATTTCTTTATGCCTTTCTTATAATTAATATAGGCTCTTGTTATACTTTCTTTAGGCCTTTGTTATATTTACTTTAGGCCTTTATTATACTTTCTTTAGGCCTTTGTTATACTTTCTTTAGGTCTTTGTTATATTTACTTTAGGCCTTTGTTATACTTTCTTTAGGCCTTATTATACTTTCTTTAGGTCTTTGTTATATTTACTTTAGGCCTTTGTTATACTTTCTTTAGACCTTTGTTATACTTTCTTTAGGCCTTTGTTACATTTACATTAGGTCTTTGTTATACTTTCTTTAGGCCTTTGTTATATTTACTTTAGGCTTTTGCTATACTTTCTTTAGGCATTTTCTATAATTACTATTGGCTTTTATAAAACTTGCTTTATGCTTTTATTATACGTACTTTAGGCCCTTTATCATACTTACTTTATCACAACTAATCATCAAGAATAAAGGATCAGTCATTTACAGGAATAGCTCAGTTCTAATAATAGCAGGCTTGCACAAGTAAGTTTATGTTAGTGGGTGCAATACCTTGGGTACATAATACAATCCAGTGCACGTCATGACCATGTTGACTATTTTAGTAACCAGTCACATCTGATCATTATGCTACATGATCTTCCCACAACTTCTACGTATGCGTAGGGTCTCGGTTTCAGGCAGGTAAAACAATTCGGCTGACTCCGACCTTTTTCAATAGTCATATGTTCAACTTTTATATTCCTATAAGTACTTAAATTGTTCCAAATAAAAGCTTAGAAAATATGAAAATAAAATAGCGTTTACTTTAGGACACACGCTTCTCCAGATTAAAAAGGCTGCCTCAGAAAGTGCATTGATGAATTAAGTTAAAGTGAAAGAACCATAAAAATAAACTCCGAATAAATCACTTCGCCAAATGAAGGACAGCAGACATCGATGATACATCTGTGGATATGAGTTACAACTACGTGGTATAACTTTAAAGGATCTTGTTGATCAACATTTGTTGTACTATACTTTGGCAACATTTAAACCATTTTAAAAATTCTTTTTAAAAAATGAGCAATTCGGACAACAGCAATTTACAAACTGACTTCACTTAAATTTATCGAAGAATTCAAATAAAACTCGTTTTTTTTTTTCGGCGATCCTTGGTTAGAAACATATTTCCAACATGTGTAAGGACATGCGAGTGTGTTCCCAAGACTATGTTGTTTGAGGGCACATTTTATGCAACCTCGAAATTTTAGACTACACGATGCAAATATATATATATATATATATATATATATATATATATATATATATATATATATATATATATATATATATATATATATATATATATATATATATATATATATATATATATATATATATATATATATATATCGTACTTTGCAGAACTTGTTGTTCAATTACCTCAAGATATATAAAGTCAACAGCCTCGGCAGCTGAACAAGTAGAGCGCCTGACTCGTAATCCAAGTTTCGCGAGTTCACTACTCATCCAACTCAACTGGGCTTGGATGCATCGGGTTGTTCTTGGAATAGTTACTGTTATGTAAATTTGATTTAATTATATCTGATTTAAAATATATTTGTTTCACTTTAACTGTTTGTTTGTCAGTTTAAAATTTCATTTTTTTTCATTGCATGTTATTGTTATGTAAATTTATTCACTGGAGATGATACTTTTTCTAGAAAATAGTTTAACCATGACTGTTTGTTTTGTAAACACCTGGTGTTGACCTAGATCCTGACCTTGATTCAAAATTAGTAGCAACCACGTAAATAAGTTCTAATTTTATTTTAAAATGACTGGTTGTTGTCGAGGTCATGATGGGACTAAGTGTTTAAGATGTAAACAAGTTTTTACAATTTTATTTCTTAGAAAAAAATGATTGGTTTTCGTGACGGCCACACTGGGTGTACATGTATTTTAACAAGTAAATAATTTTTTTGGGAGTTATTGCAAAGTACTTGGATTCAAAAGGGTTAATTCTTTTTTCCTGGAAAATACGTGTGCTCATATGAAATTGTTGAACAAGGACAGCTTTTATAAAAATTATTCAGATTTCCAAAACCGGAGTGATATTTCTCGTTTCTACAAGGAACTGTAGACTTCAGCATCACAGATTACAGCATAGGTCATCGCCTTCCATCTTGGATTCTTCGTCGGGACTCGAACTTGAAATCATAAGAAAATTTTATTATTAGGACTACTAAAATTTTATTCGTGGATTATTCTTGGATTATTTTTGGATTTGATTCTTAAAACCCGAAAGTTCATATTTTATCAGTTTTACATCAATATTCCAAGGAAATAAATTATTAATTTTTCAAAGCTTGTTGTTTTCACTCTTTCTTGTGTTACTGTTTATTTGAGCCTAAACAAGTAACATAAGACCACTTAGCTCCCATCTTCTGTACATCATGTGTTAGAAGTGTGGTTAAACCAACCAGTCAGCAGCGGAGATGAGATCAAGAGAACATTCTCTGGAGATCTGGGCGGAAACCAAAGAATTTGGAGAGAAGACAACCAGATCATATCGGTGACCATAGAGGTACAAAAGCGAGAGAGAGAGAAATAGAGAGTCTGGAAGCTGTGTTCGTTTGTTTCTTTCGTTTTTTGTTGTTGTTTATTTTACAAATAGTTATTCCATTCTTGCTGAAGACGAATGTAAACAACATAATAGGTAATCATCACGTTTCAAAGCCATTATTGATGCCTTGATTTAAGAATTATGATTAACGAATGCTTGACACTAACGCAGTAGGAATAAAATATTTTTGATTTAATAATTGATTTGGTTGACCCAAATTTCACATGCAGGGTAGATTACATTACAAGAAAGAATTATTGCTTAATATGAAAGGAGCCATTAGTACCACTTAAAGTGAAACAGTCATTCTTCTGAAAGAAAATGGTTATACGAGGCACCAAGGTCATATAAATATTATTATATTTAAACTCAGGTTCGAGTGAAAGTTCTGATTGTCCGCATCATATTACTAATAAATTAGTTAATCTGGTTGATATATTCATAAAACCGTAAGATATAGACCGTTGCACCCCACCCCACCCCCGATATTTAGGTTGCAATTATTTGAAAATGAACCTGGAATTATAGTACCATGAGACAGTTGACTTTTGTTCAGTTAGAGCTACCTTGGCCTTTTTGACGTTTTGCCCATGGAATGAAAAGGGACATGTCCAGTTATGAACCTCATCGATAACTGATTAAGTTAAGTAAAGAATAGTTCAGGTGGACTGAAGTTCGACTAGGGCTATTACTTAATTAGGTAATGGGAAATTTTGCTGATGATTCATGTATACATATCTTCTTATAGTTAATTCGTAGCTAAGAATACCTTGGGTAACATCAATCCGTATTATGTAAGATCACAAATATAGACCCGATTCTGGACACAAAGAAACTGCATGTCTGTTGTACGCAACAACGTAACGACCCGTCAGAGGAAAGTTCAAAAGGAATTCTACAAACTAGACAACGGAGCAGAGACTACGATGTTTGTTTTGCAGGGGCGGATCATAAGGACGTTGAGAGCCATTAGACTGTACTCCGAGTAACATAAGTTGTGGACTCGTTCAAAGCGGGAAGAAAATTCAGGTTGGAATTCGAGATTTTGATTTGCGAATAAAAGCTTCTTGAGGTAACATATCTTCGCGCGAATTTGTCTTACTTTCATAAATAGGTGTTGTGAGATTGATACATTATTACGTACAGATTGTTTTGTTTTTTTTTAAATGGAATCTTCAACGTATAGCTGAATTATCAACCTATCGTAACGTAACGTATATCAAATTATTAACATCCAAGAGTAACTCATGTAGATTGTTGGACTGGGATCTAAGTGGATTGTGTAATTTAATATTATGTTGTCTCGCAATGCATAACTGAATTTAATAGAGAACTGTGTTAGAACTTACACTTGCTTCATCGGTATGTGAATATATAGATTGTAATTGTTGGACTTCTGCACACATAATCAGGTATTTGTATACTTGTATGTGTCTTTTATAATTCGTAGGGTAGGAAATGCGTTTGATTACTATTGATGATGATAGTTTACTATATCGAGAAGTTAACAATTAGGGATGTGCATGCACGTGTTAGAACTCGTTAATAATAATAATAATATTATTATTATAGCACAATTATTATAGAACAAAGTGTGCATGGAATACTTATATGTGAGTGCGAGAGTTGACCTGTTAATTTATTCGCCATTATTATGATGGAAGGTCTGTGAGAGTGTGGTGAATTTTCCTGAGATTAGAGTAAGGAGACTTGAATATGTGTCAGTTCTCATTCTACAGGAAACTTTCCGGGTGGGTGATAGAGTCGACATCCAGGATCGGAGACGATGGAAGAAATGTGGAGAGCACGTGATAGGCGTTTATAGTGACGTAAGCAGTTCGCGTGGAGGTGCAGTGCCGGAAGAAGCACGTGATAGAGAGTACTGGATGTGTCGGAGGAACGGATCCAGAAGTGCCGGGAAGCATGATGTCAAGGGTACCGGAAATACCAAAGAGAAAAAAGAGTCAGACAGTGAATGATAGATGAGTAACAAAGACAACACTGAAAGGAAACGATCTCACTTAAGAACTTTAATTTCATGTGATGGAATAATAATTGGCAATTGTTAATAGGTCGTTGATTGTGTTTGTTAGAAAGAAATTGCGATTGAGAAATTTGTCGATGAAATTATTGAATATATTTGCTATATTTTATTAAATTGTTATAGTTTGCACCTCGAGTTATTTATTCACAAAGATCGTCAGCATTACTCACTGGGGGCTCGGAACTATTTAATTTGTAATTGTCCACCTTCTCCGGTATTAGAAATAATACTGTACTAGGCATATGACAGGTAATATAAACAAACGTTCCTGTGGGATGGAATTCTACCATGAATTTTACGTAATTAGGTAATGTAAAAAATGTGCATATGGGTTGGAGTTCTGCCATGGCTATTATGTGATTAGGTAATGTAAGCAAGTGCTCGTATGTGTTGGAAATCTGCCCTGGGGCTATTACGTCATTAGGTGATGTAGACAATTATTCCAATGATTTGGAATTCTACCATGTCTATTATGCAAGTGAGTGATTTTAGAATTTTTAACATAGCTTTAACATTGTTAGTCATATTGCTAGGATGTCTGCATTGTGTCAGTTTATAGTGAGGTCGCTCTAGGCATCATGTCGGAGACATGTAACACCATGTCCTACCCAGTCACATTGGCCAACCAGTCTTAACACTAACCTCTTAATGCTGCGCCAAGCGAGGTATCTGCTAGTGCCATTATTATAAGTCTTTGGTATGACTCGACCGGGGTCCCAACCCGAGACCTCCCATCATCCGAGGCGGGCGCTCCGATCACTTAGGCCACCTGAGCGGTTCGGCTATTACGTGATTAGGTAATGTAAAAAATTGTTCTTCTGGGTTAGAATTCTGGCACTGGTATTAAGTGATGATTTAATTTAACAGTTGTGAGCTGGAACTCTATCATGGCTATTACATGATCACATGATTAGGTAATGTAAACAGGTGTTCGTGTGGGTTGGAATTCTACCATTGAAAGTACGTGATTATGTTATTTAAACGGGTGTTCATGTTATTTGAAATTCTGCCATGGTTTTCATGTCAGAAGGTAATGTAACAAGACGTGTTCATGTGAACTGGAATTCGGTCATGACTATTAAGTGATTTGGTAATGTTAGCAAATGTTCATGTTGGATGGAATTCTACCAAGGTTATTAGGTAATGTAAACAAGTGTTCACGTGGGGTGGAATTCTATCCTGGCTATTACGTGATTAGAAAATGTAAACACGTATTCAGGTGGGTTGGAATTTGATAATGGCTATCGCGTGTTTAGGTAATGTAAAGAAGTGTTCGTGCGGATTGGACATCTACCATTCGTATGCCTCCAAAAAGGCACGTTCATTTTCCTGATTCTGTCGTTGTATACATTTTTCATTAAAATGAATCTCGGCAAACCTCATTTCCTTTGAAGGAAAAATGTATGCATCTTGTGGTATATCACTGATGCAGCGAATAAATAAATAAATAAATAAATAAATAAATAAATAAATAAATAAATAAAAACATCAGCTTTGAAGTATTTCCTTGTAATTTATTGATGCACTATTTTAAAGAAAATACATATGTATCTACATTCGGATTATATTATGAGCAGCACTTTTGTTTAATTTTTTTTTTAAAGTCAGGAACTCAGTTTTCTTTCAGTTAGAAAAAAACTCTCATGAGTATGAATTCAGCTTTGTTTAGGTATCTTATGTGAATTTGTTTTAGTTTACCTGTTCAGCTATACTAACCTATGTCCTTTGAATGCTAACTAATTTGATCATCGCATTCAAGTCAGCCAGGTGCCTTACGTTGTCTAAACGTTCATACGTTTGTATGTATCATTGGAGAATCCTCGTATGACGTCACAGTTACGCGCGTGTAGAGCTCTGGTTGGCAGAACCACTGAGGCAGCGAAGGAAGGAGACGAACTATATACGATGCAAATTTATTATCAAATGAAGCGCGTACTTGCTATATATACAAAATGTAAATAGCGTTAAGAATTATAAGGGACTGGTTGATCCTTGTAAACTCAAATCGGGATGTATAGGATTTGTTAAATTTGTTTGTATTTTGTTATTGTTTGTATATTTCTTGCATGGTGATATTTTATACAGGCCTTTTTGGCATTTAATTCCAAACCGTCATTTGTTATTTTTATTAAAGATTGGATTGCTATTATTTATTATAAAACATTCTGAATCAATGTCATTATATAATGATGAGATTAGTAACTATAGATTGTTATTGTCATTCTGATATATGGTTTGATATATGGATTATATACCAATTTGTGCACCACGAGTTCTTTTTTTTTTACTATCTCTTCTAGTTTTCCGGTAACATTATATTAAAAAAAAATCAATCTATTTTCTTGCCATATCGGCTTTTGTCATAATTTATTATCCTTTATAAGTAATATTTGCTTAAGTTTGTGGTAAAATCTAAAACTAGTAATTAACATTGAATGGCCAGCTTTAAAACATGGGTCTAATTCATTTTGCAGAAATTATTGTCATATTTCGGGGCGGTGCTTGAAACAACAGAATAGCCAATAACGAATGTACCTCGAAAAGTTGTAGAACCAACACTTGTATCGTCGCCACATCTTCCATTTAATATACTATGGTGATTATTTCTACTTATATCTATAACAACTTTTCCGTTGGTATTAGTTTCAGAATTCTAAGTTTTACTCGTTTCTTTGGCAATTTGCTTAATTAATTAACAATGATTGGCCAGCTTTAAAAAGTGGATCAAATTCATTTTGCAGAAAGTATTATCACATTTCGGGGCGGTGCTTGAAACAACTCACAGAAATTTTCGCGGCATCATGGAAAAACTTTACATATCGACACCAAAATCTGAGTACTTGAGAAGAAAATCGTCTTTTCCAAATTATCATAGACTTCAAGAGTTCTGTCATTAAAATCTCCCATTAAAACCCATACTTGTTCAAAGTCAGCATGCCAGTAACTTAATAAAGCAAACGCATCTATTTCGTCTTAAGCAGAAAACATTGAATCAGATGGAGGAACACAGATGACGACAAAATAAACGTCAATGTTAGTTTCCGAACCAATTTTATCTTCTTTGAACCATATTATGTTATCGGAGTCAGATAGAATGATAGTTAGAGAAGGAGAAGTAATCTATTCGCAGTTAGTGGCCGTTCTTTTATGAATCTTTACAGTTTAAAGTACGCAATTTATCAGCCTTGCTGAATTCGTACAATGTAACCACTAAGAATGGCCAAAACGTCCCAGTTCAAAGATGTACTCGTTAGTTATATTGAAAGTAAAACTGGCTTTTAATGAATATTTTAGACCGATCTCAAAATTCAAATTACACTTTAGTTGTACTACATTCATTCATTTAATGTCGTATTTGCAATAATTTCCGACAACGTAGCATGATTGTAGAAACGATGCGGAGGGAGGGGTTGTAGGGCGGACAATACCCTATCTTCTCGTTTATAACAATCCAACTGCTAACTGCACAGACCGAGATTTGGGGCTGTGCAGTTTGTTAGGAGTAATCAGTAGAAAAAACATCGCTTGCCAGTAGCTTCTCGTGGGTCGGTGGTTCTTTCCGGGGTATTCCGGAGTTCTTCCTCCACCATTAATACTGGCCGTCATATATAGCCTATCGTGTGCTGAAAAATGGCGTTAAACCCTGCAACAACAACAACAACATAGAACAAACATCATAGACCCTGAACGACGGGCACATTATGCTACAGTATATAATGACCTTTGTTGTTTGCAGTTTGACTCGACTTGTAAGTGAATATAGGTGATTGCTACCCTGGATGGGTAACCATTGACCTTGTACTCCAACACTTGAGATCAATCGTCGGACATGTAAGATTTAATAACTATAGTTGCACGCTAAGTAACGTGCAGTAATCAAGACATTTATTAGATTACGATCTGCCGTTACATAACGCGCTTCTAGATTAAGGTCTACTTACATTATGAGCAAACAATGTGGACCCTGGTCTATAGTCGCTTGATGCAACAGCAGAACATGGCCTTTGCTTGTCGTTCGCACTTGGATGCCCTTGTTTATATGTTGTAAATGGGTGGCTTATCGAGAAATTTTGATACATATTGTGTCATTTTTATTTCAATCAATTCGCTAAAAGGTATTATAATTATGGGTACACTATATGCATTTAAAAAGTAATTTAAATTCCAAACAAAATATTGAGACATCTTTAAAAAAATGATTCATCATTTGTCGTTCTAACCCAGGTGTTCAAGCAAACATAATTAGGCAACAATGTAAAATTTTGTACGTTGCATTTTTGTGCTTTCTATTTTATGTTGCGTTTTGGGTTAAACTCTCATGAAATATCAATGTTGCCTCGCTACGACCATTCATGCAGTGTATATTTATTTTATCTTCAAGCTTCATTACTCCCTGAATCGTGATTCTTAAATAATTTAAAACTGACATCATCCGAATCCTACAGAGTAAAATGAAGTAAACATTGTGTGCAATGGGTCCGAATGTTATTAAAATCTCTAACAATTTTCCATTTTAAAACAAGAGTCTTTGCAAAACACACATCCATGTGTGTCCCTTCTTTGACCCCAACCTCTCAAAATTACTGTCAGCATAAAGTTCCAGAGGAATAAAAATTGACCCCCAGGGATGTCAATAAATGTATTACGGTTATTGGGTGGGGATTTCAACAATTTGTTATGACCCTGGGGCTTTATGTAGGAAAGTGTGTGTGTGTGTGTGTGTGTTACACACACGCACACACGCACGCGCGCACACACATACATACATACATACATATTTACATACACACACACGCGTGCGTGATTGCGCGCGCGCGTGCGTGTGTGTGTGTGATCTTATAATTATAGTGTTTTCCTTAAATGCATGCTCAATACTCCACTGACACAATAGCTCCACCCACGAGAGCTGTCTAAAAATTCTTAATGTATGCTGAGTATCACACACACACAATAAGCGCGTAAACACTCTTAAACGTATGTTCAATATCACACGCACGCACACACTAGCCCTACCCACAAGAGTTGTGTAAAACTCCTAAACGTATGCTCAATAGCACACACACATACACACACACACACGCGCGAGGTCTACCCCCAAGAGTTGTGTAAAACCTCTTAAATGTACGCCCAATATCCCACTAACACTTTAGTCCTACCCTGCAAGAGCTGTGTAAACACTCTTAAATGTATGCTCAATATCGCACGCACACACTAGCCCTACCCCCAAGAGCTTTGTACAAACTCTTAAATGCTCTGCAAATCAATAGACCACTCCCAATCGCATCCTAAAGTTTGAAGTCATCTTGAACCGCGTAACAGGAGATGAATGACATTTCAAACGCACTCAGACCAGTGGGATCGCATAATCAGCACATTGTCATCGCCAAGCGCGTGAATGGGGATAAATCGGGAAAGCGTGTATTGTTAAGATCAAACAATAGTGCAGTATTTTAGTTTTGAAAAGTGACAATGATATCAGTTTTAACTGTAACTGACACAAGATTCGTGCACTAAAACAGAATAATGACAGGATATACAATACAAGGTACCATAGAATGTTCATTTTGTTCTTTAAAATTCACTTACAAAGAAATTGTCTACAGGTTAAGATCATAAATACTATGCTATTTAAGGCATGGTGAAGTCGAAACGGCACATATTTATAAACCCATGCCAGTACAGTAAATGGTACGGTGACAGAACTGTGCGCATGTAACACTGCCGTTTTGAAATGAAATTCTTGAATTTTTTATACGTATACAGACCGTGTTACTCTGAGTCATCACTGTAACTAACCGAGAGTATCATAGCTGTAACGAACTAGCTTCTGTTACTTAAGTTTCTTCGTTGGAGATGGAATTTGGAAGTAATTTGTCAAGAAATTTAAAGAGTTTTTAAAATTCATTTGACTGTTATTATATTTATTTCGTTTTGGGATTTTTTGCAACTAATTAATATTATATTTAAATATCCCCAAGTTTCAAAACGACAAGCAAATGTAGTTGATGCCATGATGGATTTCAAACAAATATATTTTTCTCCTCTCCTTTATATAAATTAGTACAAAAGAACTGTACAGAAGCAATCAATAAACATGAAGCAATTAATTACAGAGTTAGACAACAACAAAAAAACCCCATTAAAATAAGGTTAAAAAAATGAAGGGCATATTTAAAAAAAAATATATCTCAGTAATTCCAGTAGGATTTTCAGTGTAGGAATTTGCTCATGAAGAATTAACGATAAAAACGTGATAGAATCATTCTTTCTTCAAGGCATAATATACAACAAATACATTTACCAGATTTCCATTGCATCTGCTGTAATATTCATTGTAACAAGTCGTGGATGATTAATGAAATATAAGATGAAAATGAGGTTTGAAATTTTGACTTTTGAACATATTTCGTATAATTCTGGATTGTATAGGGCACTGTATAGGTCATCAAACATGAATTGTTTTCTGATATTTCCCCAGGCATTCCCCAGGCATTCTTTAGAATGAAAGCCTAATGCAGCCCAGGTGTTATCACATGAATGTGATAAAATCTAACAGGTGTCTTTTTGAAAAAAATTATGTGTGAAATCGACTAGATCTATTTTCCTTATCAGGGATAGAAATCACTCTAATTTCCCTCCAATTATTAAAAACCAGTAAAATAAATACTGCATCCATAAAATATATAGTTATTACAAGGTCTGTTACCGCTTTTATGAATCCATCCAAGTTGTCAGAGTTTGCGGACGTAACTAAAAAGATGTTTAAATAATTTAACATAATTAAGTAAACATGATATTTTATACACATTGAGCGTGCCAATGTGACAGAACTATTATGAAAACGGTCTTCAAAATTTACATTGTATGTTGAATTAGTTTGGCAGTTTTGCTGGTGATGACTCATACATGACACAACGTATTTCACAGTTTCATGTCGATATATTCCATATGGACCTCCTGTGTTGGCTATTGAGTCTATCGATCTTTCTGTATTTGTAAAGCACATATCTTTCAATCACTCCAGTGCTAGTCCGAACTTTGTCGACCCCGCCTTGGCGAAAGCTTGACATTGCAATCACGTTGACGTCCGTGTGAGTGTCCGTCCGTACATCCGTGCACAAGTCCACACCCTAGATTAATGTCAATGTGAAAGTTTATGTATTTAAACTTTTCTTCTCTGTTTCAGCGCCATTTTATCCTATCCTTTTCGGAGTTAGTGTACAAGTTTGATATGTATGTCATAATCTTTAACTTTATCTTGTTTCTTGGGTCATCGAAAGGCGATATAATGTTCTCCGTTTTTCACATTGGTAGCACATAAAACTTGCTATTAACCTTACGTTGCAGTATTTTTTGTATACCTTGGTTATACTTAAATACTGTCATCAGTTCCTCAAGCACAGACACCGCTGAGTCATTTTTATTGGTATGTGGATACATCTTGCAGTGCATAACACAAATCTATGAAATGTAGGTCAGTGTGAGATACATTTCATACTCCTATGGCTTATATAAAGTTTTCTCAGTTACCTCAGTTTCTGCTGTTCTGTTGTGTAGGAAGTTATGCAACGTAACTCGTAGATACATCGTATTGTATAAAAATGTCCGGTTATCAAAATAAGGTTAATTTTTACGCAGACTTCATGCTTCAGTAACTGTGTCACATTTTGCTCTTTAACCAGTTGCTTTCGTAATACGAAATTATGTTATGACAATGTATTTTGGTGCGTGCGGGTACAGCACCTTTCCACCTCTCCGCCAAAAGTAATCATTATGAACCGTATTTCGCTTGGAAGCTAAGTGATGAAGAAGGAGTATGACAGAAATGCCGGTTACAATCAGCTCCGTATTGTGATTTACATTGTAAACGTTTTGTCAACGTCTGTCATGTATAAGCTGGCTTCAGTCCACACCTTCGGGGATTTTGTATTGTTCTCCTGTGTACAATTTTATCCCTGTCATTTTGTTTTCTTTCAAATATTTTTGACACTTGACCTTACGCATAATACACTACTGTGTGACAAACAAAGTCGAAAGGGGACGCTAGTATTGCGATGTCATATAATCAACTCGGAGATGTAAACCTTTATAAGACCAATAAACACAAACTTAAATTACAGTAAATCGTCAATAGTTTGGTTTGGTTTTGTGGGGTTTAGCGCCAGTTTTCAGCACATGACTGGCTATATTTGGTGGCCAGTCTAAGTAAATGCAGGAAGAACCGCTGACTCACCGGAAGCTGCTGGCAAGCTTTCCCACATACCCACATTGGTCCAACCAAAGATCGAACTCAAGAGGACAGAGGTGAGATGTATGAGTGTGCTGTAAAGGCGAGAGCCTAAGACCACTCGGACACCCACGGCTCCAAAGTCTCTAATATTGATAGAATGATCACGACTAAGTCAGACATGAGAAATGTCAAACTGTGGCATGATATTAATATGATCTTTCAGTGCTTTGTTGTACCTTAGGAAAATTCCACTAAAGTCAGAATTTCGTGTCTGACACGAAGTTTAGGCAAGTGTTTCTTTGACGCAAAATTTTCATCTCAGACTTGGAATCGCTTGTCCAACAACAATGCATAATGACGAGTCTTTTTCTCACTTTCCTGAAGACGAAATGATGGTCGAACGCAAATGTGGCACGTTGTCAATACTGAAGCAATTTTCAAACGGCAAAACACTTAGTGAAAATTTACTCTTTTTAAAATATAGCTTAAAATGTTAGGTTTAACTTTAAATGACATTAAAACACATACAAGCACTGAACAATGGCTGATACCCCTAGGGTAATGCCATTACACTGCGTGCAAAGTGTGTTAGGCAAATAACTTGTGCAATGATACAAACACGAAGAGGTCAAGAAATAAAGTTCATTTTTATCCCGAAGATTAATCGAGACAGACATAAAATAATGGTATAGTGCTCAATCCGACTTTGATCTAGAATTCACATATCCTTTATGAATAATAAGGAGAAAATCAATTTGAAGAGATAACAATTACAACAACCGCTGTGGTGGACTAAATAAGCAAGCTACGTCAAGCGTTATGAAACGTCCTGTTTGTAGGACACTAACTTTAACCGCGGCTCGTTTTAGTTGTAATTATATTGCAATTAATGTTTACCTTCCTTATGGTGGAATAATGATCAAGTGATAACTGAGTGACTCATGCTGGAATGTAAGAAAATTGTTCTTTATACTTCAGGTTCATAATGTCGTACAATCTCAATTTAAGTTTAGTTTCTGGGATATTACTAGGAGCTTTTAACCTGGCTTAACAACCTGTGTCAATGTCTTATATAACCCATGAATTTACCCTTATATCACACTCGACTAAGTCACAATTACACTCCGTGTGTGACAAAATACGGGGTTCATCTTGTGTAGTTTCCGCGCATGTACTTGACTTGCCGGAATTGTTAATGCATGGGTTTTATTCTGACACGATCAAGCCGCGATACGGGGACAAAATCAAGGTGCTGTACATGGGTACCGACTTGCTGCTGATGCACATTACCACCTATGGTATCTACGCGGACATGCGCAAAATATTGTGTTTGAACGAGTTTGACACTAGCGGGTACCCGAAGGACCATCCTCTGTTCAGCAACGCCAAGAAGACGAATAGACAAGCAAGCTAATCGAAGAATTCATGGTTTGTATGTGGAATATCTGTGCGAGTATCGCGAATTCACGCACACGCCGCTAATCTTACCCTGTCACGGCAAGCAGCAGAGAGGGTGAACAGACCATAAAATTCCGACAAAACAAATAAAACAAACAAATAAATCATCTCGTAGAAAGGTCCAGATTTTACAAATGAACTTTCCTTGAGATGTTTATTTTTGCAATGACCGATTGTGCTAATAAAACCTCAGTTTGAAATAGTATCTGAAAAAATAAAGTACTCTACGTGTTTATTTATTTCTTGTTTATTTTTTTGACGACCAACGTTGGTAGGTACCCTCTCTGCTGCTCCCCCTGTTACCCAAATATTTTATCAATACCCACACGATATCTTGTTCTTGGATCATGTAAATTTATTGTTATAAATCCATGCGGAGTAGCTTGCGCTCGTGAGAAGAAATTTTTGAATTTAATTATATCCATGTCACCACCACACCAGGTTTGATGAATATTTCGCAACGTGTGTGTGTCTACGCCATTAAACACAACTAAAATGTTGCAGTTGTCTCTGATCACCTTCGGAATTTGTGTATATCGTTGAGTAACATAGATCACGTCTGTATTTTTATGTCTCCCTCGGGAAAATATTCTGGCTGGATTTGATTGTTTATCTAGCATCACATCGTCGTATACAACTAAATTATTAATAAATCCGTCTATGGAATCTACGGATGGTGCTTCATCAATATCGGTTATAAACTCTATAACATCATTATCTTCATCCAGTAATCGCGCGTTTTCATTGAAATCTTTAAGTACATCATAACATCGCTGATCATCAACGGATGGTGCTACTAAATATAATTTATCCCATTTCAACCATCTCATTATCAGATTAAGTAATAATTGCGTCTTACCCGATCCAGATGGTCCTATGATAATCATTCTGATGGAGTTCGGTAGCGCAGGATGATGCTTAACTGGCTCTCGCTGCCGAGTTGCTGACAAATCAATTATATCCATATATGTTCTAACATGAATTTATATTGTTTACGCTGTAGAGTTAAAACTCCAACTATTGATTTAGCTACAGTTACAACAAAAAATAAAAAAATAGCGTACGGTGGAAAATGTTCTATGTGCTGTAGAAAGAAATTTTCGTTTTTACCTAATAAGCGCGGTGGTGATATTGCTAATTTGATGTCAAAGTTTCCAGGTGCTCCATGGGCTAAATACAGCGGAGAAAAACATCTACCAGGATATAATTATTGCGGTCCTGGTACCAGACTTGATATCAGGCTCGATAATCAAGATCAACCAAAACCAGGCGAGGAACCAATAAATGCTATTGATCGAGCTTGTCATGCTCATGATGTAGCTTATAAAAGTCAAAATCTACAAGATAGGCATATTGCAGATGTAAAATTAATTCATTCATTAAATTCTATAAAAAATAAAAATATTAGAGAATCATTAGCTAATTGGTTAGTAAGATCCTCGATGAAAGGTAAATTAGCGATTGGGGCTGGTAATTAATAATGGAATCAATTTATTATTCACCGAGAGGATACTGGAGAGGCAAAGCAGCAATTGGTAAACTCGCTGATGCAGCATCGGTTAAACATTCTACTGCTAAAACGTGGTTATCTAAACAAGCAATATGGCAAATTTATCTACCACGTCCTAAACAAATTCAGTACGCGTATTTCGATGTCAGTGTTCCTAATGAAGTTCATCAAGCTGATATTCTGTTTTTACCGCATGATACTGTACGTGGAAAAACGTACAAGTACGCGTTAACCGTAGTTGATGTTGCAAGTAGATATAAAGAAGCAGAGCCGCTATCGGCGAAAACATCATCTGAAGTAGCCGATGCGTTTGAACGAATTTATCAACGAGGACTCGGACCACGAGGTGGTCTACGATGGCCGCAGCTACTACAGGTTGATCCTGGTAAGGAATTTCTTGGTCCAGTATCATCGTTGATGAAACAACATAATACCAAAATACGACGAGGTCATACTGCAATTCATCGTGATCAAGCAATTGTTGAGCGATTTAATCGAACACTTGCTGAGCGGTTATTTGGATATCAATACGCGAGGGAATTTATTCAGGATAAAAGATCTCGCGAATGGGTGGCAAGATTACCAATCGTGATAGCTGCATTAAATAATGAGATCACACGAACAACCAACATGAAACCCATTAGCGCGGTCACAAAAAAAAATATACCAACACAACGGAAAGATGCTGGAAAACAAAAAATATTAGGTGATGTTACAGTCAGATATTTATATGAGCCTGGTGAACTTGAAGGTGGTAGCGCGAGAGCAACTGATCCTATTTGGAGTGTTACCACACACAAAATATCTACCGTGACAAGATCCACTGGAAGAAATGTAGGCGTTTCCAGACCTGCAATCTACAGATTAGATTCGGCCGCTCCTCAACGTGGATTTACACGTGAACAACTACAAATAATTCCCGAGGATACACAACTACCGCCGCGATCACTTCGGTGATTTCGATCACTTAACTAGCACTAGCGCCAAGGGTGCCTGCACCCCGACGTCGATTACACTCAAGACAGGTTAACATGGTATTTTCTCGTGTATGACCGCGACTATTATCTTTTCTATCTACGGTAAATTGTCTTGAATCATTACTCGAATACCGCCATAACATTATACAATTACAACTGGTGCAATGATTGTTCTGCTGCTGTTTTAACTCAATAATAAATTCAACATCAAGATCAAAGTCGCGTTTATTTTTTTTGTCAGATTGTTTGTATCCGATTAATTTTTTTCTTATTATATCATCATCGATGATGTTAAATTTATCAACGATTTCAGGAATTATAATTCTACGTAATTGAGATATATTTCTGACCCTCGATACCGCTAAATAAACTAAATTTGACCACTCGATGCGATCGTCTACAATCCAGACTCGTGTATCAGAAATAGTTAATCCCTGAGACGAGTGGATCGTCATAGCGTATCCCAACACCCATGGAGATTTGTCAGCGCGTAATGCATCTTCAACCACACTGATATCAACGGCGACAATATCATTTAATACGAGATTCTGTTTCCTTGACTCTGTCAAGGGTCCTGGAATATCAACATTAATATTCTGTTTTCGTGTATCTGATGGTCTATAACATAACGGAACAGGTAGTTCTGAATATTGTTCTTTATGTAGTTGAAATAACTGTTGTTGTAAAGCGTCTCTGATTATTTTTCTACTTGCTACGATCAAATCGTTGGGTCTCCATGAGTTCAAAAAATCACTCATTGATGTCTCTGAGATCACTCCACGTATTATTTCACACTGAATTTTGTTTGATTGTAATCTGATTAATTTTTTAAACTCCTTCAAATTTGCATCAAGAGCTCTATGATCATCATCTATTTCTTCGTAATAATCAACGAAATTTTTTAACCAATCATGTGGAGATGGTCCAACAAAAGGCGGAGGTTGACCATGATCGCCACACATTATTATAGCGGTATTTTTCGTCAACAACCAATCAAGAAACATTTTTAATGTATCCAATGACACCGTGCATATCTCATCCCAAATAATTATTTTAGGTATATATTTTTCTCCCATTCGTTCAGGAGTCCATGTATCCCCGCGCCATCGGAAGAAACTATGATACGTGCACGATTGTACTTGCCGCTGTTTCATCTCACGTGCAAGTCTATGTGTGGGTGTCAGCACGATTATATCTGAATTTCTAAAAACATTAATTGTTCGAGTTGTTTTGCCGCATCCACCAGGTCCATTGAGATATACTGTCTTATATCTCGTTATTGGATCACTCAACGATGGTGCCTTTGACATTTCTGATATTTTATTACCCTCACGATAAACATCTGTCATTGGAACATCTGCTGATTCTGTGTAATTGTGTAATAGTTCCTTTTTGATTCTCCACGAACCCCATCGTTCATCATTACTTGTAAATTTCATAACAGGTTCTAAATATTTACTTGAAATATAAAACGAATCTGTTGCGACTCTGACTGCGGTCTCAGGAAATCTATTAATCATCGATAATAAATTTATGGAAACATAAGCCAACATGGAAGATCTTAGATGAGTATATTGCGGGGATACGTCATTTATGTAACTAACGATCGTACCTAATTTTGTTCCGTCGGATAAATAAACACTCTCTCGATTTACAAATATATTTTTCGCCGTTGCATCAGCGATTATAAAATCGTACTCGGCATCATCTAGAATTAATCGTGCGTGATGTCTTTTATAATCATATGCACCACCTTGAGTAAATTTACCTATAATTTTTCTACCGAGATCTTTTGCGGTTTTGAGTCTATTAGGAATATCATGTTCGGAAATATCAGGATATTTTTTCTTAAACTCGCTGATAACTTCAGAATCTGACATGGGCAACCAAACTTTGGTCTGTGCATGATATGATATAATTGCCTCACTGACCACCAACGATGTCAGTATCATACAATCTAGCATATATCGCAACAAAACTATAGGTGCCCAACGTTTTTCACAAAAATGTCTGCCAAACCAAACATAACAAATCTTGTGAAGATTTTCGTTAAACTCGAACGACTCAATACAGGCGAATCCAGTCAGATCAAAATCAGGTAATGGTCCATTAATTGCCACTCGCGTCATCTCGTTTGTAGGGTGACCAAATCTTTCAAAGTACACAGAACAATCTCCGTATCCCAGAAAACTTCCTGGATAACATGCAACCATATCAACCGAAATAACATCATTGTAATTGTATTTGGTATTCCATAATCCGCCATGTCCATATTCGACGCAACTTGCGCGTACGTCCTCGAGTAAATCAAATCGTGTTGGTTTCCATGAATTTCTTTCTCTGGCGAAATGAGCCGCAACAGATGGAACGGTAAAACAATTAGTTAGTAATTTGTCAGTATTTTCCGCGTGCTTGCATTGTTAAAACGTCGCAAGATTTTTCATCTCGTCATGGAGGGATTCTGTGCGATATATTTCACCGTTCGGTTTGACAAACTGATCAAATTCACCCTCCTCATTACTTTTAAATAACCATACCGATACAGGATCGGTTTTACTTATTTCGTTGATAAAATCAAACATATCTGTGGGGTAAAATCTAACAGTTCGATCACGTGGAAATATTGTTACTGCGTTAGTCCATGCGTGTGCGTTATGATCGATAATATTTATTGGAGCTCCCTTTGATTTATATTTCGACTGGTACAGTACTTCTCCTGTTATTGTCGCCACAGTTATTGGAAATTTTAATATTTTTCCTAACCCAGCAACATCTTTTATTGTAGCACCGGTATCCTTAACTGAATCAGCCCACGAGTTTATTTTTTCACGCCTTAAATCAGTTAATCCATTTCCACGCATCGCGTTTGTAAAGTGTTCTATTACTCGTTCAGCCACACAATTTAACCTTGAAAATTTCATCGGCGCTAGTTTATCAACGTTGGGTTTTTTATTTATCTCATAAATTCCATAAATAACTGCTGTTACAGGATACGCTCGCTCATAATACGGTTTATCAATACCTGTCAGTAGACCCGGTCTGGAATTTTTACTTAATATGATAGTTTTATTATTACCAAGGACAGGATCATATTTGTCACGGATAATCCAACTATCTGTTTCTGTTAATACAATAAATTTTACTCTGAAGAAATATTTTTGATTGCCCTCGTATTCAGCGATGTAGTTAATGATAGTTGCCGCTCGCTTGTCGTTCATTGTGGCGTCCGTGACAAAGTCAGTGTTGCGTATAATCTTGAACGTTGACCATGTATGAGATGCACCATCCGTGTAAAATTCTTTCTTGGCGTCGTGAATTTTCGAGATCAAACTTTTATTTTTCGGATCAACCAGATCTCGTACTGGCAAGTCAGAAGATAATCTGTCAAGGTTGAATTTATACTTAACAGGCCTAGTTTGGGATAATCTCTCAAACTCGTTCATATAATTAAAACAAATATTTAAATAAAGAAAATTATATATATATATACAATGTCCCAATGTAGATGGCTGATGATCGGCTCAGTAAATCGATGCAACAAATCCTGTAGAAAGGAATTTTGTTGGATGCACTCACAAAACATACGACGAGGAAGTCTAGGACCAATACCATGTCTACGGTGTGGTATTGGAGTGCGAGGAAAGACAAAATTATGTGGGAAGTGCGGCGGAAAACGGTTCAGAGAGCTTAAAAGATATTATGACAAAAAAAATAATAGCGGTGAAAACGCTATAAAATCCGTGGAGGATTATATATCAAGATTTCAGACAAACAATGATTTAAACATATAATATTATTATAATGGAGCAAAATATATTTGTCCCACATCCTGTCATAACAAACTATGAATCAAATATTAATGGTATCATCAGACACTGCAAGTTGAAGAAACAAGTTGGTTATATTACTAATGCTGGTTATCTAATGTTCACATGCGGGGGGGAAAAGAAACATTATCTGTGTCATAGATTTACGTATGAATGTTTCTTCGGAGTGATCAATGATGGTCTTGTTATTGATCATATTGACGGGGACACTCAAAACAATAATTTATCCAATTTACAAGCTATCTCTCACAGCGAGAATAATACACGCGGTAATACAGGAAGATGTAAGACAATCGGAAAGAGGGCGGTAATTTCCTCAAACATAGAAACTGGCAAAGAAATTATGTTTCGTTCAATATCTTCTGCTGCGAAATATTTTGATATTCACCCGCAATCAGTACAAAAAGTCGCAGAAAATATATATAAAACAGCTTTTTCGAAAAAATATAAACAGAAAATTATCTTTAAGTATCAATAACTATCATCACCACATTATTAACTATCATCACCACATTATTAACTATCATCACAACATTATTAACTATCATCACCACATTGAATTAATTTTTTAATTTATGTCACAGTAGGTCCTCCATACACTACTGAATTTTTGATTACATAAGGGGAGATTACTTTGTAATATATAGTTTTCTTCGTAGATGGTTGGTTTTTTATGATCGTAATTAGTCAGTTTAACTAATTACATCGTAACTAATTACTCGTAGAAGTATTATTTATGGTTTTTAAATATTTCCCCATCATACAACACATGCTAATGTTATTGATCCGTAGGAAGCTGTGTGTGAAACAGAAACCGTTGCTCATTGTAATCGACCTGCAGTTGTGCATAATGCCACTGTTATTATTGATTCTCAGTCTACTTGGGAAACCCGCTACAAATACAGAAACTGTTATTATTGATTCTCAGTCTACTTAGGAAACCCGCTACAAATACAGAAACTATTATTCAGAAACTGTTATTATTGTATCTCAGTCTACTTAGGAAACCCGCTACAAATACAGAAACTATTATTCAGAAACTGTTATAAATACAGAAACTATTATTCAGAAACCGCTACAAATACAGAAACTGTTACTATTCAGAAACCGCTACAAATACAGAAACTGTTATAAATACAGAAACTGTTATTATTCAGAAACTGTTATAAATACAGAAACTGTTATAAATACAGAAACTGTTATGATTCAGAAACCGCTGTTTAGTGTAAATATTGGTTCCTTAGCTATATAGCTAGCTATATATTAACTTCCGAAACATATGTTCGTAACAATGTTTGATAGCTCGATCAGTATGGTATTGGACTGTGGCGCTCGCGGTCCAGGATCAAACCCCCATGGCTGACAATTTGTCGGTGGTGCGCATAATTGCGATTTTTATAATAGTGGGGGGAACCGCAAGAACCTCCCCGCTCAGCAAATTCACAACCACAATATTGACTTGTGGTTGATACATATTTTCGTATCACCCACTGGATTAATTATTGTGGGTGTGATTTTGCTGAGCGTACATGTTTGTACTGTCCTTAGTTAGTGCCGTTGCATTCATAATCTGAGCTCGCTAATACACTCGATAGGGGCTCTTCATTCATTGTATATATGTTATATGTATATCCTCTAAACTTGGTAGATTGCGGTGGCAAGCTACGAGTTTAATGAGGACTGTGCTGTCCTTGTGCTGTCCTTAGTTAGTGCCGTTTCATTCATAATCTGAGCTCGCTAATACACTCGATAGGGGCTCTTCATTCATTGTATATAACCATTCATTGTATATATGTTATATGTATATCCTCTAAACTTGGTAGATTGCGGTGGCAAGCTACGAGTTTAACGAGGACTGTGCTGTCCTTGTGCTGTCCTTAGTTAGTTATATGTTATGTGTATATCCTCTAAACTTGGTAGATTGCGGTGGCAAGCTACGAGTTTAATGAGGGTTGTGCTGTCCTCCCTCTTGGGCCTCTAGACCGTTGTTTGGCGGGTTAGGGGCTCTCGTAGAGGGAATATTTGCCTAATGAACTTGGTAGATTGCGGTGGCAAGCTACGAGTTCTTGGTTGTGCTGTCCCTGAAACATCCCGACGAACTCGCTAATACACTCGATAGGTGTTCTAGGGATTTTTTTTTTATTTTAAAGATTTATATATTATATAATGAACCATGAAAATATCAATGATGTAATTGTCGCTATTAAAAAATTGAAAAAAGATGGAATTAATATATGTGATGAACTTAATCCTGAAAAAATAGTTTCTGACTTTGAGATTTTACAAGAACGTAAAACCATGGGCACACACACACTATCATCTGAATACAGGCTCATGAAACGGATTCAATCGGCAATGTTTCAGTCGCTAGCTACCGTGGAAGATGATCATGTGAAGGAGTTCGTTCCTCTTTCTACCGCCGTAGAAAGAATTAAGTCGTTATTATCCCACGAGTATGAGGCAAAGAAAACGATTAGTACTCGCATAAGACTATTAAGAAAAATTATGTCAGAGAGTAACCCCGTTACTGGTGAAAAGATCCAAGGTAACTTCGTTACTGGTGAAACGATCCAAGGTAACCTCGTTACTGGTGAAACGATCCAAGGTAACCTCGTTACTGGTGAAACGATCCAGAGTAACCTCATTACTGGTGATAATGAAAACGAAAGTTTTGGTAACTGGGGTCCATGTCAACGCTGACCACGTGTATTGGTAGTCAAAATCAAGAAAGTTCTAACCTTGTCAAATTGTTCCTAATAAATTTTATTTATTATAAATTTTATTTATTAATAATATTATTTTTACTGAGGATTTATTTTTTTTTTACTAAAATCAAGAAAAATGCACAAATTACTTGATTCTGACGGGGTAGTTGGTAGTCAAAATCAAAGAAAAATGCACGAACTACTTGATTTCTGACGGGGTAGTTGGTAGTCAAAATCAGGAAAATTGAGCAATTTCGTTGTATTTTAGTAAAAAAAAATAAAAATCTCAGTAAAAATAATATTATTAATAAATAAAATTAATTTATAATAAATAAAATTTGTTAGGAACAATTTGACAAGGTTAGAACTTTCTTGATTTTGACGGGGTAGTTGGTAGTCAAAATCAAGTAGTTCGTGTATTTTTATGTTTCTGAGGGGGTAGTTGGTAGTCAAAATCAAGTAGTTCGTGTATTTTTATGTTTCTGAGGGGGTAGTTGGTAGTCAAAATCAAGTAGTTCGTGTATTTTTATGTTTCTGAGGGGGTAGTTGGTAGTCAAAATCAAGTAATTTGTACAATTTCAGTAAAAATCAGGAAAATTAATAAATATTATTTTTTTTGTGATAGAAATTTTAATTTTACTTTCATCGACTAGCTTTTTTAGTTGCCTGGGCCGATTAATTTGTACCAAACACAAATTTGTGCCAGTAATAATAAAATATTTTTTTAAGTTGATCGAATTTGATTCTGAAGATCTACGACAAAAGTCCTTAGACAGAAATCCTTACGACGGAAGTCCTTAGACAGAAATCCTTACGACGGAAGTCCTTACGACGGAAGTCTTACGACTTTACATACAGATTTATTACAAGCTCTTCTTCACGTATGTCAATCAAGCGATTAAGGTGGTCTGTGAGTTTAAAATTTATTCGTGGTAACATATTATTGTGACACCGCAAATACACGGGATTAGTTGGTTCTTGCACGATTAAACTTCCAGGGGGGACTTGTGGTGTGAACGTGTACAGGATGTATCCTTGTTGAGCTTGATTTGATCTTCCGAGATCTATTTGATAGCTGCCATCGATTACGTCACAAACCAGATTGACCGCGACAGTCGGTGTTATATTAACGATTCGCGGGGATACGTGTCTTCCGCCGCCGTGTGGATCATTATCATATCTGAGAACAGTTGGATATGGTGCTAGTTTTCTCCATGCATGGAGTATTTTAGGAAAAAACTCATCAATGACATCACTGACAGATTTTCTTAACTCGGTTACACTATACCCGGGGAATTTATAATTCGGTACATCGGCTTCTGTTAATTTATATTTTTCTAACCATTTATATGCATCAAATTTTTTAAATGATCCTAAACTAACCATCGCTTGAACTATTCGGTTATTAAAATATTCCATATCTGATATAAGCTGATTTAATATTTCCACACGCGTGATGATTTTTTCACGCGATGACGCTGATATGTCAAACATATGTTCGTTAAAATATTGATTCAGTTGATCTAGTTGTTTTTTACATTCTTGATTGATTTCCTGAAAATATTTAATAATATCACTCCGATCAAAACCCAAAACATGTCCTGTTTCCCCCTCCCGACTTAGAAAAGTCCATGCCTCCATATCTTCGTGAAAGAGAAAATGGCTAAATATTAATTTATTTTTAAAAATACGTAGTTTTTCCCCGTATGATGGAATAATTTCATGATATGATTGTCTATCCGTGACATAATCAGACTTTTTCGGTTCTGGTGGTCCTTCATGCACCGGGGGAATTTCAGGCCAACCTAGCACGGATCTGATTGAAGATTGATAAATATCAACGGCATAATCAGGCGAGTTTATTTCAATCGTCGAGGACAACGTCGGCTCATGAACGTTTATTGATATTTTTGATTCTTTTCCTGTTATTGATTTTATTCTACGCGCAAATTCCTCACTGATCTCTTCAATCTCGTAACTGCCGGTTGGTATTCCAACAACAACCCAGTCAGGTGTTCCATCGGGTTTGTTGTTGTTAGTAAATACAAGCGAATTATTTGCTGGTGTACCATTAAATGATTTTGATCTGATATTTGGCCAGCTGTAATATACTCGTAATTGTGCTAGTGCTATTTCTTTTACTGGAATTGCAGTAGGAAAATTAACACTAAATTCAGGATTAATTGAACTTACCGAGATCATCGTTATCTTTGGCGGAGTTGTGTTGGTCACGATCTGCTGGAGTAATTCTGTCATTATTGATACTTGTATCTTTAATACCGATACCTTCGTCGTATATTTTGGTCCTCATTGAAAATTCGAAATCAGATATAATTCCATCACTGAGACTCGCTGATAACAACGAGGATAATTTCGAGTATGCTACCGTCGCTGTATGTAATTTTATTGTGTAATCGGATAATTTTTCGTTCGTACAAGTACATATTTTTTTTGTGATGATACCAAGCACACCTGCAATAGTTGTTGCTGCTGATATACAGATAGTTACAGCTACTGGTGCCATCGTTGTCAACGCTGATAATATTACACCGGTTCCAGCAACAACAGCGGATACTGAATAAACAATCACATCAACGATAACCAATCGTCGTCGATATCTTTTTACTTTTACTGTATATTGATCGACTTGATCTTTTAGCGCAGCCTGCCATTCACGCGCTTGATTGTATCTGTATTGTGCATCGTCCATATATATTTTTATACAGTAACCAATTGATGTGCTTCAGCTACAAATTCCAAACACCACCAGTAAGATGTTGCGGTTAATGTCCTATCAGCTGCTTCCAGAATAAATATTTCCTCGGCTCCGATATTTAATATAACAGATACAACCCCGGAAAACCTGTCGGTGGAATGACGCCATGGAAACGTTGTAAATATTTCAAATTTTGCAGCACTAAACACAGATAGCCTGTACACGCCAGTGCTTGTTGCGGTATATTTGATGGTATTATTTTGTTTTGACCATGTTGCAAATCCCGATGATACCGTGCATACGATGTTTGTGATATGCCCGGGAGATATTTCAGCTGGAATTTTAATCAGATTGGTTTTATTGATAATCTCAGGAATTCCCGCTACGATGTCTAGCTGTGTTCGTTTGATCGTGTCTAGGTTACTTTTGATATCAACGAGTTTCATGTCAATGACGGAAGGATTTCCAAAGAACTTATTTATGGCATCATCGGTTTTCTGAAAATTTCTTCGAAGCCTTGTAAAACCGGTTACGTGAACATCATACTCGGCCCGCAGCGTGGATAGTTTTCCATCCACGTTGTCGACGTATAGTTTGTTTGCGACGTCGTTGTCAGATTTTGGAGCTGTTACAGCTACTATTTTGTTCCCGTTCATGCTAAGTTCACCTGTCATCGTGTCACCGGTGTTTCTCACGCGATTAGCAACACTTTTTGCAATTTCATCTCTGATGGTTTTAAGTGACATACTTGAATCTCTGATTCTACCACCGTCAGTAAACACGGGAATATTATCCGTAACTGCACCAAGTACTCGCCGGACTATATCATTCCATCTGATATTGCTGGTTTTTAGTTTACCATATCGATCCTGAAAAATAACAACCTCATCTGGATCAACTCCAGCAAGGTTCATAATATCAGCGAGGTCATCTTTAGTCGCATACTTTAACAGATCAACGTCGCCGGGCTTTTTCTTAACGCGTGAAGATCTTCCGTAAATGTCAACCATTATAATAAGATCCGTTGTTTAAAATGCTTTACGCGCAACAAATCGGTTGCTTGTATAATCGTGCACGACTTTATGCGGCGGCCTGGATGATTTTGATATAGCGTCGAGTACATTAATTACTTCACGGCCGCATATTGGCGGATCTGTCATTGTTTGTGTGGGTAGCGTTGAATACCAAACTTTGGAACCTCTAGTTGTTGCGTGGAGTGGTGCGACATACTTGATAAATTCAACAGGTGGAGCTAACCCGTACGAATCAAAATAAACAATTCCACGCGGATCAACCGCGTATGATACCCAATGAGGACCAGGTCCGGAACGTTTGTCAAGATTAATAATACCTGTTTCTAGTTTGTTTGTTTGTTTCGGTAATTGATCTCGCATAAAAACACCTCTAAAGGCGGATATTTTTAATTTTTTAGCAGCATCAAGTAAATCAAAATTTGATGATGGAACGTTTAACAAAATGACCCTGGAAGCCTTAGGCCTCTCCCCCAACGAGATCCCGGTAATCTTAGACCGCGCCCCTTTTTTTGTATCCTCGCCCTGTTGCTTTCTTTAGTGCCATTCCAGCGGCTGTTCCAACAGCACCTAACGCGGCCGCTTTTGCTACGGCTGGAGCAGCTGCAGCTATTAATGCCGGAATGGCCGCAAGTAGTGGAAATATACCACCCGTTTTAACCATGTCTTTGATGGCGCTCGGGGAGAGATGGAATTGAACTCCAGTTTTTGATTCTAGGGCTTTATTGAAAAGTTTAATCTGATTATTTGTCAGCGATAATTTGTTTGGACCACCACCAATCTGATCTCGTTTTAGTGATATTTTAGTTCCGCATTTGTTGGCGGTTTTTGATTGAAGCTTTTTTACCTGATCAGGAGTCAGAGTAACATTAACATGACTATACGACATTTTTATATAAAATATATTTTTCTAAATAACACGATTAAAGATTTTCCACCGGTGCATCAACGATCCTCATTCGACCACTGCCACCTTCAAGTAACATGGCCTTGTCGCTAAGTATGACCGCGATCGCTCTGTAGAAGCCGGGAACAATTGGTGGACCGGGTATATCAGGAGGAGGGTTAGTAACATGAGCTCGAAAGTGTATATCAACAACAGATTGTTTGGATAAATCAAGATGTTCTAGTGAAAAATAATAAATCGGATATAGACCTGTAAAATCTAGTTGTGATATTTGCAACCCGGTATCTATATTTTGATCACGTCCCATGAATGACATTAAACGATGATATACACGCGCTACATGATTTTGAACAAAATTTAGTTGTATATCCTCGGCTGGTTCTTGATGTCCATTTATCCGTAGGGAAACTTCATTAACTCCAAGGTTGTCAAATATCATATGTGAACGTTCTTGATTATTCGTCCGAGCATTATCTTGTAGTGCAATAAAAATATGTCGTGGTGCAGAAACACCCTGTTGTGATGCTATATGCCATGTAAATAAACCATTAATATTGCTTTGAGCAGCATCTGTGGTTACTGTTAACCATGATAGCAATGATTTACCACCTTGATCCATAAAAGATAGTAATTTTTGTTCCTCAGTAATAGATGGAGTCATTACTGGCATCCATAGTGAAAGTTTTGATATATTTACTTTACCCTCGGCAACACCAGCACCTCGCCAGATTGCATCATTATCATCACCTTTTCTTACGAGCACAATTGTGTGTTTAGCTCCAAAGATGACTTTTCTAACATTTCTGCAAAATCCAAAGATGTGAGATAATGGAATTGCACACGAAAAATTTCTATTATCTCCCGACAGCGCTGCTCGGTGTGTTGCAAATCCCAGGTTGTAAGTCGCATTAACGCTTCCTATAATATCAAAAGCAGCAGCTGGTCTGGCTGCGTGCTCAAAATCAACTGGTTGTGCATCGGCAGTACCTGCTGGTGTCAGTACTTTGGTATACTGAACATGATCAGCGTTGTTGGTAATATCCTTAGCAAACATCATTGTTGGACCAGCTGATCTTGTAAAGTCGTCAGAATATCTCGCCAGACCAATTATTGTTGTAGCAACGTCGACATCATTCTGAACTGATTCAATATTTTTTCCATCAATCATATATGTGGCGCCACTAAATAATGCCATAATCCCGTTGTTGACAAAACCAACACGCAAATTAGCAGCATATGGCGTATTAGCTACAACATTCGTTACAAGTCTACCTTCTACTTCAATAAACGCTTCAGCGGGCAAGAAATATCTACTTGTATCATGAACCTGTAATTCGATTCTCCCCCGCTGATTTGGTAGTCTTGCGTCATAAGAATAAAATTGATAATCACGTACTGACTCGTACTTAAGGACAGGTGCCTCCATATCAAATGCTGGGTCTGATTCGCGCCTGAACATTTTTATTATAGTTACCATTTTTCCAAATGATGATCATCGTCGACGAAGACCACTTCCTGCTATTAAATTTGCTGTTATATTTTTTTCTGCTTCTTCAGATATCGCCGCTAGTTTTTGATTTGCAGCCTGATTTATTATTTTACTGACATCTGCAGGCATCACCTCAGTACTTGCCAGTTTCACCGGTGGTTGTTGTTTTCGTCGCAATAATCGTGCTAGTCTTTCTTTGATCGCCGAGAACGCCTTACCAGCAACATTGACAATTGTACCAGGAGCTTTATCACGAACAATATCAATAGCCTTCATCGATAATTGTTTTGCAACAGGTGCTACTTTGGGAGCTATCCTTGTAAATAATCCCTGAATAACATCACCAAGTCCATTTCCGTAAATAACACTATAGATTGGTAATCGTGAGTTTACCGCTCTAACCTGTGTGGGTTTACGATGATTATCATGCACAATCATCTTATTTTATTTACCATTTATCTAACAACTAGTCATCAACGAGCTCATCAATAAGTTCTCGGTAAACGCCGATATCCATGATGCCACCTTGAAATAGTCGCCGACAAATATCAGCTGCTTCATTGGTTATTTCTAGTGAATTATTTCCAGCACGTTTTCCTCCTATGAGGACTTCTAACCGTGACACGTCATTGATGATATTATCAGGACATAAACCAGATCCTGTTTTACGTTCATCTTGAGGTGTTTTAAATACTGGTGGTTGCATTACCGAAGTAAGTACCTCAGTGGTGGCCGGGGGTGAGTCACCTTCTTGAAATCCATGTGGTGAACCTGTCGGTGTAAATGTCATTTTCGGTGCAGAAATTTTATGTAAAGGTGAAGGAATTTTCTTCGGGGGTAGTAATTTAATTAGCTCTTTAGTCCTTTTAATTTCCGACTTCAACCTTTGCTGTGGCGAAGAAGATTGCTGTTGTTCTATTTGTTGCAGAGGTGGAGGAAGCTGATACTGGGAGGACTCTCCTTGTTCTAGTTGTTCCCGTCTCTCTCTATAAAGTCTTTTTACTTCTTCTTTAAGTCTTTCGTATTCTAGACCTCTAGCTTGTTTTTTGTTGTAATATACGCGATATATCCATTTAATGAAATTATCATCATTTGTTTTTTCATAACGGGGTTTTAAAATACTAGATTTATTAGATATACTATTTAATATTGCTTCAGGTAATCTCTCTCTTTCAGTTTTTCTAATTTTCTCAACAACTCCTTCGTTAAATTTTGCAATTAATTCTACGTTTTCTCCTGCTGGTTTGGATTTAGATGCAAGTTTTTTTCTCACATCGGCGACTTCGGTACGAAGTTCTTCAATGCCTTCAAGTATTTCCTCATCAACAGGTGGAGGTTGAGCTGCAGCTATGTCAGTTGGAAGGTCTCGTAAAATCTTCTTTGTTTGTTTGGTTCTTCTTGCTATTTTTTCAGCCTGCACCGCAGTTTGTTTTGATACCGGAAGAAGATCTTCTTTGATGACAGTTGTAACTTGTTCAGTAGCTGCAGTGACGGGTTTAAATAGTTTTTTAGTGTCTTCTTCAAACTCAACTTTTGATTCTTGCTGCGCTTGCAGATTTTTTCTAAATGAGTCTCTGACAGGAAGAAATTTTTTAATTGTTTCTAATCGTTCTCGTGCTGTTCTTGCAGTATGAGATTCTGGATGTACCATTTTATTATAACATAATAATTTAATTAATATCAGCAGAAGAGGAGCAGCAGAGAGGGTACCTACCAACGTTGGTCGTCAAAAAAATAAACAAGAAATAAATAAACACGTAGAGTACTTTATTTTTTCAGCTACTATTTCAAACTGAGGTTTTATTAGCACAATCGGTCATTGCAAAAATAAACATCTCAAGGAAAGTTCATTTGTAAAATCTGGACCTTTCTACGAGATGATTTATTTGTTTGTTTTATTTGTTTTGTCGGAATTCTATGGTCTGTTCACCCTCTCTGCTGCTCGGCAACATCGCATGGGTGTGTACCCTTGCACCCAGGCGAGGTTGTCCCGCTGAACACTAAGCAAGGGATATTCCCTGATGGAATCACCACCTACGTTATACGAGAACCATGCGATCGTGGTCAGCTTGTGGACTAAAATAGACCACGGTGGTATCAATTCCACCTGAAAGAATTTTCCCTATTGGTGACTTTTTCGCTTGTGCTTGGACCACATAGCGGTCTCGCGTCAAATAGTAGCATGATGTAGGCCTCGGAATGTAAATCCTATTTGAGATCGTATATGCATCAACCGACCACACCAGGTAGCACGATGATTTCCACCTTCCAGCATCTCCTTGGCGCCCAATCGACAAGTGCGCGTCCTCCAGAACATCTCAAAAGCAGGTCAAAGAAAACACCGCTTGAAATATGTACCGAACTTGGTCGCAGAAAGATCAATGAGGAGGAGGACGTCATAACAGTGGGTGTTTAGAAAAATTGTTATTTGTTCGCATTGACAAAGCTGATCAAGCACTTCCCGGCCATCTTTGTTTATAATTTTGCGTTGACGATACTCCACGCGTGAGAAACCGGCATCGTCAACATGGATTCATCAATGACACGTAAATCACACTGGTAGGCATACGCAGTGACACCTTTATTCTGTTAAATTTGTATTAATTCTGGCATGAACCACCACGTGAAGTTCTTGATTATTTACACACACGAGGAAGGAACAAAGTTTTGCCACTGCTGTTTTATTTAACACCACGTTACAAACTCGAATGGGTGTCCCAATATGTGGACATCTCGTCAGTGAATTACTGCGCACATTCCTGCGTTCACCAACAACACAAGGGCTTGCAGACCTTTCGTTGTCACTTAGAAGCTACATTTAATGAATACAAAATGCATGTTTACATTTACGGACGCGCAGGTGCAGCAACCCGACTGGTCGGCACCGATGTGGATCTCTCCAGATTCACCATCAAACCTGATTTGATCGTGTTAAGCAGTGGGACTGTTGTTGACATTGACCCAAATGAGCTTGTGATTTATAAAGACAAAACTGAAAAACAGCAAACGCCCAACATTGTTCGGTAACCTCGAGGTGCCGTCTCCAACAACCTGGACAAGATCACCGAGAACCAGATAATCAGAGACGCGGAGGCATCGGTTGCGTACATAAAGAAAACTACGTCGACAATGCTTATGATGCAACGAAACAATAGGTGGGTGTGAAGGCGGCTAAAGTGCTAACAGCCATACACTCGCCAATACCGGAAGTAAATTCATGTGGATTTCTCGAAATGAATAATGCTCGATGAAGATGAAAAAGAAGTAACGATATAGCAAGGGCTCTACATGTTTTTGATTATGCTGGAAATGGTTTTGACAAACCTAAATCTTACATCTTGAACGTGCACAAGTCTGGGTCGTATTTATTCATTTTAATTGGATTAGTGACGCATGGAGTGTCATGACATTATATAAATGGTCACCAAAGTTATGATTCACATTATACAGTAGCAGCATCGTTGGCCGCCGATTATGAAATTCACCTGAAACTCTCAAAGTCTATCCAGAAGGGCACTTAACCATATTTTGGAATATGTGTCTGTCTAAGATTTGTCATTACAGGTAGGTGATGGATGCTGAACAGCCACGCGATGATGATGTTGCGAAATTTATTGTCGGGGTGTTGGATCATTTGGGAGAGCCTGTCAACGTCGACGTAGATTTTGTTCGCTTGTCGACGAATATCTGCATCAGAGTAGTGTTAACCAACACTCGTGTGCACTGCAAATTTAATATATGCAAGGGCCAGATAGAAAGCAACCATTGGAGCCACCTTGATGTCTCAATGCCTACTCGAGGTCAACTTGGAATCATTGCATATGATCGCCAAAACGTCCGATAGCAAGACTATAAAGTTGGGCTTAAATTATTGCTTCTATAAGAATTAAGTAATATTCAACGACAAGTCCACCGCGATAAACTTTTCCGTCAGTTATATCGAACGAACAATAATTCTACCAGCTAAAGAAAAAACCAGACTGATATTCATCCAAGATGCTTTTGTAAGTGTAACTGTATTTAGACAAAAACAAGAACGATCCTTGACTGTAGAACACAAGAGCGTAATCAGTGATGGTCTAGGAGTACCTGTAAGCATGCAACAAATCGTTCGAGAAATAAGTGTTCCCCGAGAAGATATTTTCTACGATTGCATGACAGATATATCAACGAAGGAAGGTAGTTCGTTAGACGTGCTTGTTAGTTTTGGACAAAGTTTGCCTCTTGAGCAATCACACATTGTGATAACTTTATTAATATAAGATTTACAATGGACCCGCAAAGTTACCGACGTGAAAAAATAAGGGAAGCAGAACAACAGCTCTCGCAGCTGAAATCACCAAGAGAACCGCCGTACTCATGAAATATAAACTCCCGTGTGTTATTGCGGATGTAATTTGTGTTCGACACCGTTGGCCTAGGTGAGGCAGGAATCGCGACCACGGCGACTACCAATAGGAATGGTTAAATTTCGTTTACATGAACGAGTACCTGTCCAATCGGTGCTCTCGCGAGCCCCTCCCCCTCCCCGAGTAGTCTCAATATAATTAGTAGACCGTACTCAACGGCTGTCGAATACAAAACAAATACCACGGCGGAGTTCGATACAATATTGGAAGAAACGGAAAACTTCCGACGACTTCAAGCAGCAGAGAGGGTGAACAGACCATAGAATTCCGACAAAACAAATAAAACAAACAAATAAAACATCTCGTAGAAAGGTCAAGATTTTACAAATGAACTTTCCTTGAGATGTTTATTTTTGCAATGACCGATTGTGCTAATAAAACCTCAGTTCGAAATAGTAGCTGAAAAAATAAAGTACTCTACGTGTTTATTTATTTCTTGTTTATTTTTTTGACGACCAACGTTGGTAGGTACCCGCTCTGCTGCTCCTCTTCTGCTGATATTAATTAAATTATTATGTTATAATAAAATGGTACATCCAGAATCTCATACTGCAAGAACAGCACGAGAACGATTAGAAACAATTAAAAAATTTCTTCCTGTCAGAGACTCATTTAGAAAAAATCTGCAAGCGCAGCAAGAATCAAAAGTTGAGTTTGAAGAAGACACTAAAAAACTATTTAAACCCGTCACTGCAGCTACTGAACAAGTTACAACTGTCATCAAAGAAGATCTTCTTCCGGTATCAAAACAAACTGCGGTGCAGGCTGAAAAAATAGCAAGAAGAACCAAACAAACAAAGAAGATTTTACGAGACCTTCCAACTGACATAGCTGCAGCTCAACCTCCACCTGTTGATGAGGAAATACTTGAAGGCATTGAAGAACTTCGTACCGAAGTCGCCGATGTGAGAAAAAAACTTGCATCTAAATCCAAACCAGCAGGAGAAAACGTAGAATTAATTGCAAAATTTAACGAAGGAGTTGTTGAGAAAATTAGAAAAACTGAAAGAGAGAGATTACCTGAAGCAATATTAAATAGTATATCTAATAAATCTAGTATTTTAAAACCCCGTTATGAAAAAACAAATGATGATAATTTCATTAAATGGATATATCGCGTATATTACAACAAAAAACAAGCTAGAGGTCTAGAATACGAAAGACTTAAAGAAGAAGTAAAAAGACTTTATAGAGAGAGACGGGAACAACTAGAACAAGGAGAGTCCTCCCAGTATCAGCTTCCTCCACCTCTGCAACAAATAGAACAACAGCAATCTTCTTCGCCACAGCAAAGGTTGAAGTCGGAAATTAAAAGGACTAAAGAGCTAATTAAATTACTACCCCCGAAGAAAATTCCTTCACCTTTACATAAAATTTCTGCACCGAAAATGACATTTACACCGACAGGTTCACCACATGGATTTCAAGAAGGTGACTCACCCCCGGCCACCACTGAGGTACTTACTTCGGTAATGCAACCACCAGTATTTAAAACACCTCAAGATGAACGTAAAACAGGATCTGGTTTATGTCCTGATAATATCATCAATGACGTGTCACGGTTAGAAGTCCTCATAGGAGGAAAACGTGCTGGAAATAATTCACCAGAAATAACCAATGAAGCAGCTGATATTTGTCGGCGACTATTTCAAGGTGGCATCATGGATATCGGCGTTTACCGAGAACTTATTGATGAGCTCGTTGATGACTAGTTGTTAGATAAATGGTAAATAAAATAAGATGATTGTGCATGATAATCATCGTAAACCCACACAGGTTAGAGCGGTAAACTCACGATTACCAATCTATAGTGTTATTTACGGAAATGGACTTGGTGATGTTATTCAGGGATTATTTACAAGGATAGCTCCCAAAGTAGCACCTGTTGCAAAACAATTATCGATGAAGGCTATTGATATTGTTCGTGATAAAGCTCCTGGTACAATTGTCAATGTTGCTGGTAAGGCGTTCTCGGCGATCAAAGAAAGACTAGCACGATTATTGCGACGAAAACAACAACCACCGGTGAAACTGGCAAGTACTGAGGTGATGCCTGCAGATGTCAGTAAAATAATAAATCAGGCTGCAAATCAAAAACTAGCGGCGATATCTGAAGAAGCAGAAAAAAATATAACAGCAAATTTAATAGCAGGAAGTGGTCTTCGTCGACGATGATCATCATTTGGAAAAATGGTAACTATAATAAAAATGTTCAGGCGCGAATCAGACCCAGCATTTGATATGGAGGCACCTGTCCTTAAGTACGAGTCAGTACGTGATTATCAATTTTATTCTTATGACGCAAGACTACCAAATCAGCGGGGGAGAATCGAATTACAGGTTCATGATACAAGTAGATATTTCTTGCCCGCTGAAGCGTTTATTGAAGTAGAAGGTAGACTTGTAACGAATGTTGTAGCTAATACGCCATATGCTGCTAATTTGCGTGTTGGTTTTGTCAACAACGGGATTATGGCATTATTTAGTGGCGCCACATATATGATTGATGGAAAAAATATTGAATCAGTTCAGAATGATGTCGACGTTGCTACAACAATAATTGGTCTGGCGAGATATTCTGACGACTTTACAAGATCAGCTGGTCCAACAATGATGTTTGCTAAGGATATTACCAACAACGCTGATCATGTTCAGTATACCAAAGTACTGACACCAGCAGGTACTGCCGATGCACAACCAGTTGATTTTGAGCACGCAGCCAGACCAGCTGCTGCTTTTGATATTATAGGAAGCGTTAATGCGACTTACAACCTGGGATTTGCAACACGCCGAGCAGCGCTGTCGGGAGATAATAGAAATTTTTCGTGTGCAATTCCATTATCTCACATCTTTGGATTTTGCAGAAATGTTAGAAAAGTCATCTTTGGAGCTAAACACACAATTGTGCTCGTAAGAAAAGGTGATGATAATGATGCAATCTGGCGAGGTGCTGGTGTTGCCGAGGGTAAAGTAAATATATCAAAACTTTCACTATGGATGCCAGTAATGACTCCATCTATTACTGAGGAACAAAAATTACTATCTTTTATGGATCAAGGCGGTAAATCATTGCTATCATGGTTAACAGTAACCACAGATGCTGCTCAAAGCAATATTAATGGTTTATTTACATGGCATATAGCATCACAACAGGGTGTTTCTGCACCACGACATATTTTTATTGCACTACAAGATAATGCTCGGACGAATAATCAAGAACGTTCACATATGATATTTGACAACCTTGGAGTTAATGAAGTTTCCCTACGGATAAATGGACATCAAGAACCAGCCGAGGATATACAACTAAATTTTGTTCAAAATCATGTAGCGCGTGTATATCATCGTTTAATGTCATTCATGGGACGTGATCAAAATATAGATACCGGGTTGCAAATATCACAACTAGATTTTACAGGTCTATATCCGATTTATTATTTTTCACTAGAACATCTTGATTTATCCAAACAATCTGTTGTTGATATACACTTTCGAGCTCATGTTACTAACCCTCCTCCTGATATACCCGGTCCACCAATTGTTCCCGGCTTCTACAGAGCGATCGCGGTCATACTTAGCGACAAGGCCATGTTACTTGAAGGTGGCAGTGGTCGAATGAGGATCGTTGATGCACCGGTGGAAAATCTTTAATCGTGTTATTTAGAAAAATATATTTTATATAAAAATGTCGTATAGTCATGTTAATGTTACTCTGACTCCTGATCAGGTAAAAAAGCTTCAATCAAAAACCGCCAACAAATGCGGAACTAAAATATCACTAAAACGAGATCAGATTGGTGGTGGTCCAAACAAATTATCGCTGACAAATAATCAGATTAAACTTTTCAATAAAGCCCTAGAATCAAAAACTGGAGTTCAATTCCATCTCTCCCCGAGCGCCATCAAAGACATGGTTAAAACGGGTGGTATATTTCCACTACTTGCGGCCATTCCGGCATTAATAGCTGCAGCTGCTCCAGCCGTAGCAAAAGCGGCCGCGTTAGGTGCTGTTGGAACAGCCGCTGGAATGGCACTAAAGAAAGCAACAGGGCGAGGATACAAAAAAAGGGGCGCGGTCTAAGATTACCGGGATCTCGTTGGGGGAGAGGCCTAAGGCTTCCAGGGTCATTTTGTTAAACGTTCCATCATCAAATTTTGATTTACTTGATGCTGCTAAAAAATTAAAAATATCCGCCTTTAGAGGTGTTTTTATGCGAGATCAATTACCGAAACAAACAAACAAACTAGAAACAGGTATTATTAATCTTGACAAACGTTCCGGACCTGGTCCTCATTGGGTATCATACGCGGTTGATCCGCGTGGAATTGTTTATTTTGATTCGTACGGGTTAGCTCCACCTGTTGAATTTATCAAGTATGTCGCACCACTCCACGCAACAACTAGAGGTTCCAAAGTTTGGTATTCAACGCTACCCACACAAACAATGACAGATCCGCCAATATGCGGCCGTGAAGTAATTAATGTACTCGACGCTATATCAAAATCATCCAGGCCGCCGCATAAAGTCGTGCACGATTATACAAGCAACCGATTTGTTGCGCGTAAAGCATTTTAAACAACGGATCTTATTATAATGGTTGACATTTACGGAAGATCTTCACGCGTTAAGAAAAAGCCCGGCGACGTTGATCTGTTAAAGTATGCGACTAAAGATGACCTCGCTGATATTATGAACCTTGCTGGAGTTGATCCAGATGAGGTTGTTATTTTTCAGGATCGATATGGTAAACTAAAAACCAGCAATATCAGATGGAATGATATAGTCCGGCGAGTACTTGGTGCAGTTACGGATAATATTCCCGTGTTTACTGACGGTGGTAGAATCAGAGATTCAAGTATGTCACTTAAAACCATCAGAGATGAAATTGCAAAAAGTGTTGCTAATCGCGTGAGAAACACCGGTGACACGATGACAGGTGAACTTAGCATGAACGGGAACAAAATAGTAGCTGTAACAGCTCCAAAATCTGACAACGACGTCGCAAACAAACTATACGTCGACAACGTGGATGGAAAACTATCCACGCTGCGGGCCGAGTATGATGTTCACGTAACCGGTTTTACAAGGCTTCGAAGAAATTTTCAGAAAACCGATGATGCCATAAATAAGTTCTTTGGAAATCCTTCCGTCATTGACATGAAACTCGTTGATATCAAAAGTAACCTAGACACGATCAAACGAACACAGCTAGACATCGTAGCGGGAATTCCTGAGATTATCAATAAAACCAATCTGATTAAAATTCCAGCTGAAATATCTCCCGGGCATATCACAAACATCGTATGCACGGTATCATCGGGATTTGCAACATGGTCAAAACAAAATAATACCATCAAATATACCGCAACAAGCACTGGCGTGTACAGGCTATCTGTGTTTAGTGCTGCAAAATTTGAAATATTTACAACGTTTCCATGGCGTCATTCCACCGACAGGTTTTCCGGGGTTGTATCTGTTATATTAAATATCGGAGCCGAGGAAATATTTATTCTGGAAGCAGCTGATAGGACATTAACCGCAACATCTTACTGGTGGTGTTTGGAATTTGTAGCTGAAGCACATCAATTGGTTACTGTATAAAAATATATATGGACGATGCACAATACAGATACAATCAAGCGCGTGAATGGCAGGCTGCGCTAAAAGATCAAGTCGATCAATATACAGTAAAAGTAAAAAGATATCGACGACGATTGGTTATCGTTGATGTGATTGTTTATTCAGTATCCGCTGTTGTTGCTGGAACCGGTGTAATATTATCAGCGTTGACAACGATGGCACCAGTAGCTGTAACTATCTGTATATCAGCAGCAACAACTATTGCAGGTGTGCTTGGTATCATCACAAAAAAAATATGTACTTGTACGAACGAAAAATTATCCGATTACACAATAAAATTACATACAGCGACGGTAGCATACTCGAAATTATCCTCGTTGTTATCAGCGAGTCTCAGTGATGGAATTATATCTGATTTCGAATTTTCAATGAGGACCAAAATATACGACGAAGGTATCGGTATTAAAGATACAAGTATCAATAATGACAGAATTACTCCAGCAGATCGTGACCAACACAACTCCGCCAAAGATAACGATGATCTCGGTAAGTTCAATTAATCCTGAATTTAGTGTTAATTTTCCTACTGCAATTCCAGTAAAAGAAATAGCACTAGCACAATTACGAGTATATTACAGCTGGCCAAATATCAGATCAAAATCATTTAATGGTACACCAGCAAATAATTCGCTTGTATTTACTAACAACAACAAACCCGATGGAACACCTGACTGGGTTGTTGTTGGAATACCAACCGGCAGTTACGAGATTGAAGAGATCAGTGAGGAATTTGCGCGTAGAATAAAATCAATAACAGGAAAAGAATCAAAAATATCAATAAACGTTCATGAGCCGACGTTGTCCTCGACGATTGAAATAAACTCGCCTGATTATGCCGTTGATATTTATCAATCTTCAATCAGATCCGTGCTAGGTTGGCCTGAAATTCCCCCGGTGCATGAAGGACCACCAGAACCGAAAAAGTCTGATTATGTCACGGATAGACAATCATATCATGAAATTATTCCATCATACGGGGAAAAACTACGTATTTTTAAAAATAAATTAATATTTAGCCATTTTCTCTTTCACGAAGATATGGAGGCATGGACTTTTCTAAGTCGGGAGGGGGAAACAGGACATGTTTTGGGTTTTGATCGGAGTGATATTATTAAATATTTTCAGGAAATCAATCAAGAATGTAAAAAACAACTAGATCAACTGAATCAATATTTTAACGAACATATGTTTGACATATCAGCGTCATCGCGTGAAAAAATCATCACGCGTGTGGAAATATTAAATCAGCTTATATCAGATATGGAATATTTTAATAACCGAATAGTTCAAGCGATGGTTAGTTTAGGATCATTTAAAAAATTTGATGCATATAAATGGTTAGAAAAATATAAATTAACAGAAGCCGATGTACCGAATTATAAATTCCCCGGGTATAGTGTAACCGAGTTAAGAAAATCTGTCAGTGATGTCATTGATGAGTTTTTTCCTAAAATACTCCATGCATGGAGAAAACTAGCACCATATCCAACTGTTCTCAGATATGATAATGATCCACACGGCGGCGGAAGACACGTATCCCCGCGAATCGTTAATATAACACCGACTGTCGCGGTCAATCTGGTTTGTGACGTAATCGATGGCAGCTATCAAATAGATCTCGGAAGATCAAATCAAGCTCAACAAGGATACATCCTGTACACGTTCACACCACAAGTCCCCCCTGGAAGTTTAATCGTGCAAGAACCAACTAATCCCGTGTATTTGCGGTGTCACAATAATATGTTAACACGAATAAATTTTAAACTCACAGACCACCTTAATCGCTTGATTGACATACGTGAAGAAGAGCTTGTAATAAATCTGTATGTAAAGTCGTAAGACTTCCGTCGTAAGACTTTTGTCGTAAAGACTTCCGTCTTAAGGACTTCCGTCGTAAGGATTTCTGTCTAAGGACTTTTGTCGTAGATCTTCAGAATCAAATTCGATCAACTTAAAAAAATATTTTATTTTTACTGGCACAAATTTGTGTTTGGTACAAATTAATCGGCCCAGGCAACTAAAAAAGCTAGTCGATGAAAGTAAAATTAAAATTTCTATCACAAAAAAAATAATATTTATTAATTTTCCTGATTTTTACTGAAATTGTACAAATTACTTGATTTTGACTACCAACTACCCCGTCAGAAACATAAAAATGCACGAACTACTTGATTTTGACTACCAACTACCCCCTCAGAAACATAAAAATGCACGAACTACTTGATTTTGACTACCAACTACCCCGTCAGAAATAAGAAAGTTCTAACCTTGTCAAATTGTTCCTAACAAATTTTATTTATTATAAATTAATTTTATTTATTAATAATATTATTTTTACTGAGATTTTTATTTTTTTTTACTAAAATACAACGAAATTGCTCAATTTTCCTGATTTTGACTACCAACTACCCCGTCAGAAATCAAGTAGTTCGTGCATTTTTCTTTGATTTTGACTACCAACTACCCCGTCAGAATCAAGTAATTTGTGCATTTTTCTTGATTTTAGTAAAAAAAAAAATTAATTCAGTAAATAAATAAATTAATTCAAAAATAAATAATTTGTAAAATTAAGAAATTTGTACAATTTTATGTTTTTGATGGGGTAAACGGTAGTCAAAATTAAGAAATTTGTACAATTTTATGTTTTTGATGGGGTAAATGGTAGTCAAATTAAGAAATTTGTACAAATTTATGCTTTTGATGGGGTAAATGGTAGTCAAATTAAGAAATTTGTACAAATTTGTTAAATTTCAGTAAAAAAAACCAAATTACTAACCCATCAAATTCAGAAATAATATTTCTGATCAAAGATCTCAGTCATCTTCAAAATTACTACTTTGGATCGTTTCACCAGTAACGAAGTTACCTTGGATCGTTTCACGATCTAACATTATTTTTCTTAATAGTCTTATGCGAGTACTAATCGTTTTCTTTGCCTCATACTCGTGGGATAATAACGACTTAATTCTTTCTACGGCGGTAGAAAGAGGAACGAACTCCTTCACATGATCATCTTCTACGGTAGCTAGCGACTGAAACATTGCCGATTGAATCCGTTTCATGAGCCTGTATTCAGATGATAGTGTGTGTGTCCCCATGGTTTTACGTTCTTGTAAAATCTCAAAGTCAGAAACTATTTTTTCAGGATTTAGTTCATCGGATATATTAATTCCATCTTTTTTTAATTTTTTAATAGCGACAATTACATCATTGATATTTTCATGGTTCATTATATAATATATAAATCTTTAAAATAAAAAAATATCCCTAGAACACCTATCGAGTGTATTAGCGAGTTCGTCGGGATGTTTCAGGGACAGCACAACATATACAATGAATGAAGAGCTCCTATCGAGTGTATTAGCGAGCTCAGATTATGAATGAAGAGCCCCTATCGAGTGTATTAGCGAGCTCAGATTATGCTTGGACGGCACAAACATATAACTTAACTAAGGAAATGGATATATACAATGAAATGGTTATATACAATGAAATGGATATATACAATGAATGAAGAGCCCCTATCGAGTGTATTAGCGAGCTCAGATTATGCATTGGACGGCACAAACATATAACTAACTAAGGACAGTACAAACATACACGCTCAGCAAAATCACACCCACAATAATTAATCCAGTGGGTGATACGAAAATATGTATCAACCACAAGTCAATATTGTGGTTGTGAATTTGCTGAGCGGGGTGGGTTCTTGCGGTTCCCCCCACTATTATAAAAATCGCAATTATGCGCACCACCGACAAATTGTCAGCCATGGGGGTTTGATCCTGGACCGCGAGCGCCACAGTCCAATACCATACTGATCAAGCTATCAAACATTGTTACGAACATATGTTTCGGAAGTTAATATATAGCTAAGGAACCAATATTTACAGTAAACAGCGGTTTCTGAATAATAACGGTTTCTGTATTTATAACAGTTTCTGTATTTGTAGCGGTTTCTGAATAATAACAGTTTCTGTATTTATAACAGTTTCTGAATAATAACAGTTTCTGTATTTATAACAGTTTCTGAATAATAGTTTCTGTATTTATAACAGTTTCTGAATAATAGTTTCTGTATTTGTAGCGGGTTTCCTGTAGACTGAAAATCAATAATACAGTGGCATTAATGCACCAGTCAAAGAACTTTCCAGAATGTAAGTTCAGTGAACACACAACTGCAGGTCGATTACAATGAGCAACGGTTTCTGTTTCACACACAGCTTCCTACGGATCAATAATATTATCATGTGTTGTATGATGGGGAAATATTTAAAAACCATAAATAATACTTATGAGTCTAATGAGTTAGGTTCGTCGGCACTATACGATGTAATTAGTTAAACTGACTAATTACGATCATAAAAAACCAACCATCTACGAAGAAAACTATATATTACAAAGTAATCTCCCCTTATGTAATCAAAAATTCAGTAGTGTATGGAGGACCTACTGTGACATAAATTAAAAAAATTAATTCAATGTGGTGATGATAGTTAATAATGTTGTGATGATAGTTAATAATGTGGTGATGATAGTTAATAATGTGGTGATGATAGTTATTGATACTTACAGATAATTTTCTGTTTATATTTTTTCGATAAAGCTGTTTTATATATATTTTCTGCGACTTTTTGTACTGATTGCGGGTGAATATCAAAATATTTCGCCGCAGAAGATATTGAACGAAACATAATTTCTTTGCCAGTTTCTATGTTTGAGGAAATTACCGCCCTCTTTCCGATTGTCTTACATCTTCCTGTATTACCGCGTGTATTATTCTCGCTGTGAGAGATAGCTTGTAAATTGGATAAATTATTGTTTTGAGTGTCCCCGTCAATATGATCAATAACAAGACCATCATTGATCAAACCCTTGTGACACTCGTACGTAAATCTATGACATAGATAATGTTTCTTTTCCCCCCCGCATGTGAACATTAGATAACCAGCATTAGTAATATAACCAACTTGTTTCTTCAACTTGCAGTGTCTGATGATACCATTAATATTTGATTCATAGTTTGTTATGACAGGATGTGGGACAAATATATTTTGCTCCATTATAATAATATTATATGTTTAAATCATTGTTTGTCTGAAATCTTGATATATAATCCCTCACGGATTTTATAGCGTTTTCACCGCTATTATTTTTTTTGTCATAATATCTTTTAAGTTCTCTGAACCGTTTCCCGCCGCACTTTCCACATAATTCTGTTTTTCCTCGCACTCCAATACCACACCGTAGACATGGTATTGGTCCTAGACTTCCTCGTCGTATGTTTTGTGAGTGTATCCAACAAAATTCCTTTCTACAGGATTTGTTGCATCGATTTACTGAGCCGATCATCAACCATCTACATTGAGACATTGTATATATATATATATATATAATTTTCTTTATTTAAATATTTGTTTTAATTATATGAACGAGTTTGAGAGATTATCCCAAACTAGGCCTGTTAAATATAAATTCAACCTTGACAGATTATCTTCTGACTTGCCAGTACGAGATCTGGTTGATACGGAAAATAAAAGTTTGATCTCGAAAATTCACGACGCCAAGAAAGAATTTTACACGGATGGTGCATCTCATACATGGTCAACGTTCAAGATTATACGCAACACTGACTTTGTCACGGACGCCACAATGAACGACAAGCGAGCGGCAACTATCATTAACTACATCGCTGAATACGAGGGCAATCAAAAATATTTCTTCAGAGTAAAATTTATTGTATTAACAGAAACAGATAGTTGGATTATCCGTGACAAATATGATCCTGTCCTTGGTAATAATAAAACTATCATATTAAGTAAAAATTCCAGACCGGGTCTACTGACAGGTATTGATAAACCGTATTATGAACGAGCGTATCCTGTAACGGCGGTTATTTATGGAATCTATGAGATAAATAAAAAACCTAACGTTGATAAACTAGCGCCGATGAAATTTTCAAGGTTAAATTGTGTGGCTGAACGAGTAATAGAACACTTTACAAACGCGATGCGTGGAAATGGATTAACTGATTTAAGGCGTGAAAAAATAAACTCGTGGGCTGATTCAGTTAAGGATACCGGTGCTACAATAAAAGATGTTGCTGAGTTAGGAAAAATATTAAAATTTCCAATAACCGTAGCGACAATAACGGGAGAAGTACTGTACCAGTCGAAATATAAATCGAAGGGAGCTCCAATAAATATTATCGATCATAACGCGCACGCATGGACTAACGCAGTAACAATATTTCCACGTGATCGAACTGTTAGATTTTACTCCCCAGATAATTCTGGGGCAGATATGTTTGATTTTATCAACGAAATAAGTAAAACCGATCCTGTATCGGTATGGTTATTTAAAAGTAATGAGGAGGGTGAATTTGATCAGTTTGTCAAACCGAACGGTGAAATATATCGCACAGAATCCCTCCATGACGAGATGAAAAATCTTGCGACGTTTTTCCAGTGCAAGCACGCGGAAAATACTGAAAAATTACTAACTAATTGTTTTACCGTTCCATCTGTTGCGGCTCATTTCGCCAGAGAACGAAATTCATGGAAACCAACACGATTTGATTTACTCGAGGACGTACGCGCAAGTTGCGTCGAATATGGACATGGCGGATTATGGAATACCAAATACAATTACAATGATGTTATTTCGGTTGATATGGTTGCATGTTATCCAGGAAGTTTTCTGGGATACGGAGATTGTTCTATGTACTTTGAAAGATTTGGTCACCCTACAAACGAGATGACGCGAGTGGCAATTAATGGACCATTACCTGATTTTGATCTGACTGGATTCGCCTGTATTGAATCATTCGAGCTTAACGAAAATCTTCACAAGATTTGTTATGTTTGGTTTGGCAGACATTTTTGTGAAAAACGTTGGGCACCTATAGTTTTGTTACGATATATGCTAGATTGTATGATACTGACATCGTTGGTGGTCAGTGAGGCAATTATATCATATCATGCACAGACCAAAGTTTGGTTGCCCATGTCAGATTCTGAAGTTATTAGCGAGTTTAAGGATATTTCCGAAGATGATATTCCTAATAGACTCAAAACCGCAAAAGATCTCGGTAGAAAAATTATAGGTAAATTTACTCAAGGCGGTGCATATGATTATAAAAGACATCACGCACGATTAATTTTAGATGATGCCGAGTACGATTTTATAATTGCTGATACAACGGCGAAAAATACGTTTGTAAATCGAGAGTGTTTATTTATCCGACGGAACAAAATTGGGTACGATCGTTAGTTACATAAATGACGTATCCCCGCAATATACTCATCTAAGATCTTCCATGTTGGCTTATGTTTCTATAAATTTATTATCGATGATTAATAGATTTCCTGAGACCGCAGTCAGAGTCGCAACGGATTCGTTTTATATTTCAAGTAAATATTTAGAACCTGTTATGAAATTTACAAGTAATGAAGAACGATGGGGTTCGTGGAGAATAAAAAAGGAACTATTACACAATTATACAGAATCAGCAGATGTTCCAATGAGAGATTTTTATCGTAAGGGTAATAAAATATCAGAAATGTCGAAAGCACCATCGTTGAGTGATCCAATAACCAGATATAAGACAGTATATCTCAATGGACCTGGTGGATGCGGCAAAACAACTCGAACGATTAATGTTTTTAGAAATTCAGATATAATCGTGCTGACACCCACACATAGACTTGCACGTGAGATGAAACAGCGGCAAGTACAATCGTGCACGTATCATAGTTTCTTTCGATGGCGCGGGGATACATGGACTCCTGAACGAATGGGAGAAAAATATATACCTAAAATAATTATTTGGGACGAGATATGCACGGTGTCATTGGATACATTAAAAACGTTTCTTGATTGGTTGTTGACGAAAAATACCGCTATAATAATGTGTGGCGATCATGGTCAACCGCCACCTTTTGTTGGACCATCTCCACATGATTGGTTAAAAAATTTCGTTGATTATTACGAAGAAATAGATGATGATCATAGAGCTCTTGATGCAAATTTGAAGGAGTTTAAAAAATTAATCAGATTACAATCAAACAAAATTCAGTGTGAAATAATACGTGGAGTGATCTCAGAAACCTCAATGAGTGATTTTTTGAACTCGTGGAGGCCCAACGATTTGATCGTAGCAAGTAGAAAAATAATCAGAGACGCTTTACAACAACAGTTATTTCAACTGCATAAAGAACAATATTCAGAACTACCCGTACCGTTGTGTTATAGACCATCAGATACACGAAAACAGAATATTAATGTTGATATTCCAGGACCCTTGACAGAGTCAAGGAAACAGAATCTCGTATTAAATGATATTGTCGCCGTTGATATCAGTGTGGTCGAAGATGCATTACGCGCTGACAAATCTCCATGGGTGTTGGGATACGCTATGACAATCCACTCGTCTCAGGGATTAACTATTTCTGATACACGAGTCTGGATTGTAGACGATCGCATCGAGTGGTCAAATTTAGTTTATTTGGCGGTATCGAGGGTCAGAAATATATCTCAATTACGTAGAATTATAATTCCTGAAATCGTTGATAAATTTAACATCATCGATGATGATATAATAAGAAAAAAATTAATCGGATACAAACAATCTGACAAAAAAAATAAACGTGACTTTGATCTTGATGTTGAATTTATTATTGAGTTAAAACATCAGCAGAACAATCATTGCGCATGTTGTAATTGTATAATGTTATGGCGGTATTCGAGTAATGATTCAAGACAATTTACCATAGATAGAAAAGATAATAGTCGCGGTCATACACGAGAAAATACCATGTTAACCTGTCTTGAGTGTAATCGACGTAGAGGCGCTAGTTAAGTGATCGAAATCACCGAAGTGATCGCGGCGGTAGTTGTGTATCCGCGGGAATTATTTGTAGTTGTTCACGTGTAAATCCACGTTGAGGAGCAGCTGAATCTAATCTGTAGATTGCAGGTCTGGAAACGCTTACATTTCTTCCAGTGGATCTTGTCACGGTAGATATTTTGTGTGTGGTAACACTCCAAATAGGATCAGTTGCTCTCGCGCTACCACCTTCAAGTTCACCAGGCTCATAAAAATATCTGACTGTGACATCACCTAATATTTTTTGTTTTCCAGCATCTTTCCGTTGTGTTGGTATATTTTTTTTTGTGACCGCGCTAGTGGGTTTCATGTTGGTTGTTCGTGTAATCTCATTATTTAATGCAGCTATCACGCCTGGTAATCTTGCAACCCATTCGCGAGATCTTTTATCCTGAATAAATTCCCTCGCGTATTGATATCCAAATAACCGTTCAGCAAGTGTTCGATTAAATCGCTCAACAATTGCTTGATCACGGTGAATTGCAGTATGACCTCGTCGTATTTTGGTATTATGTTGTTTCATCAGCGATGATACTGGACCAAGAAATTCCTTACCAGGATCAACCTGTAGTAGCTGTGGCCATCGTAGACCACCTCGTTGATAAATTCGTTCAAACGCATCGGCTACTTCAGATGATGTTTTCGCTGATAGCGGCTCTGCTTCTTTATATCTACTTGCAACATCAACTACGGTTAGCGCGTATTTGTACGTTTTTCCACGCACAGTATCATGCGGTAAAAACAGAATATCAGCTTGATGAACTTCATTAGGAACACTGACATCGAAATACGAGTACTGAATTTGTTTAGGACGTGGTAGATAAATTTGCCATATTGCTTGTTTAGATAACCACGTTTTAGCAGTAGAATGTTTAACCGATGCTGCATCAGCAAGTTTACCAATTGCTGCTTTGCCTCTCCAGTATCCTCTCGGTGAATAATAAATTGATTCCATAATTAATTACCAGCCCCAATCGCTAATTTACCTTTCATCGAGGATCTTACTAACCAATTAGCTAATGATTCTCTAATATTTTTATTTTTTATAGAATTTAATGAATGAATTAATTTTACATCTGCAATATGCCTATCTTGTAGATTTTGACTTTTATAAGCTACATCATGAGCATGACAAGCTCGATCAATAGCATTTATTGGTTCCTCGCCTGGTTTTGGTTGATCTTGATTATCGAGCCTGATATCGAGTCGAGTACCAGGACCGCAATAATTATATCCTGGTAGATGTTTTTCTCCGCTGTATTTAGCCCATGGAGCACCTGGAAACTTTGACATCAAATTAGCAATATCACCACCGCGCTTATTAGGTAAAAACGAAAATTTCTTTCTACAGCATACAGAACATTTTCCACCGTACGCTATTTTTTTGTTTTTTGTTGTAACTGTAGCTAAATCAATAGTTGGAGTTTTAACTTTACAGCGTAAACAATATAAATTCATGTTATAATATATATGGATATAATTGATTTCTCAGCAACTCGGCAGCGAGAGCCAGTTAAGCATCATCCTGCGCTACCGAACTCCATCAGAATGATTATCATAGGACCATCTGGATCGGGTAAGACGCAATTATTACTTAATCTGATAATGAGATGGTTGAAATGGGATAAGTTGTATTTAGTAGCACCATCCGTTGATGATCAACGATGTTATGATGTACTTAAAGATTTCAATGAAAACGCGCGATTACTGGATGAAGATAATGATGTTATAGAGTTTATAACCGATATTGATGAAGCACCATCCGTAGATTCCATAGACGGATTTATTAATAATTTAGTTGTATACGACGATGTGATGCTAGATAAACAATCAAATCCAGCCAGAATATTTTCCCGAGGGAGACATAAAAATACAGACGTGATCTATGTTACTCAACGATATACACAAATACCAAAAGTGATCAGAGACAACTGCAACATTTTAGTTGTGTTTAATGGCGTAGACACACACACGTTGCGAAATATTCATCAAACCTGGTGTGGTGGTGACATGGATATAATTAAATTCAAAAATTTCTTCTCACGAGCGCAAGCTACCCCACATGGATTTATAACAATAAATTTACATGATCCAAGAACAAGATATCGTGTGGGTATTGATAAAATATTTGGGTAACAGGGGTGATGATAAAATTAAATTGAATTAAACAGATATCATTAATATAATGAACAACTGTGCGTGGCTGCGTCAAGGAACAACAGATAAATGCAACAAAAGGTGCCGTGGAGAATATTGCAAGAAACATAATTATCTTATAAAGAAAAACCCTCATGCTGGTCCACGAAGATGTGTTCGATGTAACAACGGCGTTAGAGGATTATATCAGATTTGTAAAAATTGCGGTGGAGATCAATACAGAAGTTTGATGAACTATTACAGAAAAAGAAAAAACATAAATCCCAAAATAGAAAAACCACCATCAGAACTTGAATATTACTTGAAACATAGAACAAATTCCGAAGATTCAGATAAAGATGAAACAGATGAGGAAAAACGACAGCGAGAACGCGTTGAAAAATATTCATCAAACTTGGTATGGTGGTAAATTAATAGCAGCAGAGAGGGTACCTACCAACGTTGGTCGTCAAAAAAATAAACAAGAAATAAATAAACACGTAGAGTACTTTATTTTTTCAGCTACTATTTCGAACTGAGGTTTTATTAGCACAATCGGTCATTGCAAAAATAAACACCTCAAGGAAAGTTCATTTGTAAAATCTTGACCTTTCTACGAGATGTTTTATTTGTTTTGTCGGAATTCTATGGTCTGTTCACCCTCTCTGCTGCTCTTCATGCACAGAGACAGAACCTGGGCGCGTTTGAAAAAAAAAATCGAAACCAGCAATTGATTTGCATATGGCAAAAATCAAGTAAACGGTCGCGGATGTCCCCCGACGACTGACTCCGCGGAGGATTCTCTTGGGTGAGGAGTCTGCAGTCAAAGGAATTAATTCATATCGACTGACGGCCGTTCTAAACCAGCGCGTTTTAATTTGTATAAAACACGATGACAGCATCTAGCGCAGGCCTGTGTTTTGTCACACAGGAAGTTTGCGCGGTACACTCAAGTGCACAAAAAAGGAAAAGTCTTGTGGTAAGGGAGACATTGGTAAGCCAGAGTCTAAACCTCCTACTTGATCGCCACTGCAAAACATCGTTCCAACAGAGCTGCTCTCTCTCTCTCTCTCTCTCTCTCTCTCTCTCTGGTGTGCGAAAATGGTCAAAACTATAAGTACCGTTGCAAGATATCAAATTACTGTTGTGACGCTAGATTTTGTTAATGCAACGATCATTTTTAACTTTTGCCGTTGCAGCGTTAAAATGTACCTTTATGGTGGTAGTTTCAACCTCGATGTCGTCGCAACGGTGCATGAATACTGCTGCAACAGCATCTAGCCCCACCCCCAATTTGTCTCTCAAAAGTATCGTTCCAAGGATATATGAAATACCGTTGCAGGAACACACGAATTAAGATAAGAACGTTGCAACCGTAAATGTTATTGTTGCAAAGGCAACATTTTGGTTCATTGATCAAAAGTTAGGGTTGCAATAATAATGTGATACTGCTGCATCGGTAATTGGATAATGTTGCAACAGTAATTGGATACTGTTGGAACGATATTTTTATACCGTTCCAACGGTGTCAGAAATATTGACTCTTTTCGTTTACTATATCAACCAACCCTTAGATACAGTTAGCAGCATTCTGAGTCGGACACTGAAGTCAACATTTCTTTAGATACAGCTAGCAGCCTTTCTGAGTCGGAAATTGAAGGCATCACACCCTTAGATACAGTTAGCAGCCTTTCTGAGTTTGACAATGAAGTCATCCCACCCTCAGATACTGCTAGCAGCCTGGGTTTGACATTGATCATTGTGTGTCCTTATGTCCTAATGGTCCGACACCTTGGACAATTTCATTATATATCAGATACGAATTCATAATGTTATAATATCCTATCTTTCACTCGCCATAAATAAAAATAAAATAGTTGAACAAGTCTCAATATGAAATCTCAGCTTTTATTGAATATGTGGCGCTAATTAGTAGATATGGCAATCTCTCATCTTGGGATCAGTAAATTAACGTTCTTATCTTCTCTCTTTTCTATAGCATAGGAAAGCAAAGTTTATGAGATAATTCAACTTAAACACTTAATTTATCTATTAGAAGGAAATAATGTGTAATGTTGTCTATTGGTACTTTCTACTTACACATTCAATTTGGAGAAAATTGCACGTACAAAGTAAAACTCGCAACGTTTTGATCCAATCAAGTCCTTTGTCATGGATATTAGCAAACCACGGAGCAAACATAAAAGCCGAGAGAAAACCTGTTACCTGTTTAAATAGCACAGGGAATCAATAATGGAGAAAAGAAAGAATAGTCAACGGTATTAAAATGAGAAAACTACATTCCTACTTCGTGTTTTTGTTCGTGTTTTTGGGACCATCCAGACCAAGGCCAAATGACAGAAACCATAAGTGGCTTGTAAAACCAGATATGTATGAGTCACGAGAATGTAATAATAATGATAATAATAATAATAATAATAATTCATATTAAGCGATATGAAACGGAAGCTTGACTAGTATTTTGTTAAAATTGCATCGAAAGAATGTTTGTTTCGTTTAGACCAAATTCCCCATAAGATCCCATTTGCATTATCCTGTATAGTCCTTTACAGTATCCAATATAGTCCCTTACAGTATCCAGTATAGTCCCTTACAGCATCCAGTATATTCGTTTGCATTATCCAGTATAGTACCTTACATTATCCAGTATAGTCCCTTGCAGTGTTCGATATAGTCCCTTACTGTATCCAGTAAAGTCCCTTACATTATCCAGCATAGTACTTTACGTTGTCCAGTATATTCCCTTACAGTATCCAGTATACTCATTTACATTACCAAGTATACTCATTTGCATTATCCAGTATAGTCCCTTACAGTATCAAGTATAGTCCCTTACAGTGTCCACTATAGTACCTTACAGTATCCAGTATAGCCCCTTACTGTATCCAGTATACTCATTTGCATTATCCAGTATAGTTCCTTACAGTATCCAGTATAGTCCCTTACATTGTCCAGTATAGTCCCTTACAGTATCCAGTATAATACCTTACAGTATCCAGTATAGTACCTTACAGTATCCAGTATAGTACCTTACAGTATCCAGTATAGTCCCTTACCCGAGGCTTATGTCATTCTCTAGTCATTTGCCAATTACTGGTTTTGTTCTGGACACTACGGTTTGTGATTTGACAAAATTATAACCTGACGGGACTCCATGAACCACCAACGAGAGGTTACAAAATAAACCAGTGACTAGTAAAAAGGGTACTGATTCTACGTTCTCCTGAGACTAACACCCTAAAGTAAATTGAGTCTACTTTCTCATATGACTAACACCTTCATGTAAACTGAGTCAACTTTCGCACGAGACAAACACCCTAAAATAATGGCCATTCATTCAGTTGATACAATGAATAAAATGCGACTAGCTGGTAGTTTACCAAAAAGGAAGTTCTGTCACTGGTCCGTTATTTTAAGTGTGCCTTAATGCATATCTGCTGCACATAACTAGTACAGTCTTATATGAAGTAAAACTGTTATATATATATATATATATATATATATATATATATATATATATATATATATATATATATATATATATATATATATATATATATATATATATATATATATATATATATATATATATATATATATATATATATATATATATATATATATATATATATATATATTGAAAATCATGTCGTTTACAATCAATCGAAACGAATAAAATAGAATGATGGTAATCAGCCATGTTGGTCCGCAGCAATCGATAGTTCGCCTTAATATTATTCGCCTTGGAAGTTGGGCGTAAGATTTTGCCCTTATTATAATGGAATTTGGCAGGTAGAGCCAGCTTCAGGGGCAGTCGACACAGTCGTCGGGCTTGGGGAGGTGGAGCAATAAAAATTAGATTTTTATAAGTTGGTCAAATAATAGAGGTGGAAGAAGCGATGGTGCAATTTAGTCTAGGACCGAACCTGTTGGCACGTGACTTGCACAAGTATTTGTAATAGGCGGAAAAATTTTAAGTGTTTTTTTTTAATTAACTGAGTTAACAGTAATTTCTAATTAGCAATACGTGAACCTTTAAGGCAGGAGCTACATATTCTATGATTGTCATCATAAAATTGCAGTTGTTTTTAATGCACAGAATTAAGCATAACGACTTGTAAGAAAGAAGGAAATATTCCCAGCCCTCTATATAATGCTGGATAAAAATAAGGCAGAGCTCTGAAATTACACTCACTTTAAACTTTGACAAAAGTGCAACGTATGTTATGCTGAACTGAATTTAGAACTAATGACAGTATCTCCTGCAAAACCCACATTAATCAACAAGTGTATCTGATGTAGATATTTGACAGGTACTTGGTCTCTGTTTGGTGTAATCTTATGTAATTGTTGCTGCTAAGTCATTTTGAATAACAACCAATTAAGTTATGTATCTTGTTCCTTGGACAGAAGCACACCCATTTCTGTCTTATTTTCCTTGTCCTGATCAAAGAAACAAAAGGACTTTTTTTAAAGCTTTTTTCTTGTTTGGTCTGTCGATCTTCTTTAGAGTCGATTGTAAATGTTTATGGTCTTTGATCTTCTAAATGAATGGGCGTAATTGTTTTCAATGGGTAATGATATTTCAGTCGTTGCACTATTACAGCATACATAATTAGACCTTAGACCTTGAATGGCAAAAACATTAAGTAAGCTATACAGTGTACAACATTAATTATCTCATTTTAGTTTTTATAGGTCAAATAAACTATCTAATAAGGATTTTTGTGTAGAAAAAGTTGCCGATTTATACATTTACCCGATTTATACATTTACACAACTTGGCATGAAGTCTGATTGCGTCAGAATAGATTGTACAAGTTAACGAGACCCACTTTCTATCTAGCAGGGCAGGATGGTGGTGGAGGGTCCAGAACCCCCATGATAAAATAAAAACAACAACAACAACACACACACACACACACACACACACACACTTCTCACTTCCAATTTAACCATCATCTTATTCTTACGCAGTTTATTGGGTATTATGCACACTTTGAGTAAATAGACGCATAGACGTTGTTTTGGTGGTAAATCGAGAAAAGTCATGGCTCTTTTAAAATTTTGGAACAACACCCCCCCCCCCCGACACACACACTTGACCTGATCCAGCCCTGCCTAATGTTCTTAAAACCAAACTCCAAACTATTAGCCAGAGTTAAATAGAAGAGTATTTTCAAAATGAAATTTAGCGCTTTGTTGGAAAGTTAGTTACAATAGTCTATTTCAGAACTTGAATTCTTTTTTGCAGAATTAGCTACAACAGTCTGTGTCATAAAGAAACTTGAACTATTTCTTGCAGAATTAGCTACAATAGTCTATTTCACAAAGGAACTTGAACTCTTTCTTGCCGAATTAAGGGGGCTCTCACCAGTTATTATGTACTTTTGAGAGAGTGACGTATGTAAGGTGAAGTTGTTTGCATTTAAAACATGCACAACAGAGAGAATGTTGGCATACCTCTATGCTACATTATTGTAATGTGGCTGATATTTATTTGGATATTGTACTTTTGGCAATTGTACATGATCTAAGCACACTGCTAACTAAATGGACTGCTCCCTTGTGCTAAAAAATCAACCTGAATTAGTCTAAAGTACACTATCCGTAACAGCTATTAAAATAGGGAAAATGAACTTTGCCAGATTAGACAATACCAGCTTCTGAAAGTGCAATAAATGAATTACCACACATAAAAGGTAAAATAAAGTTATCGGCTCTTTTCTATACAATTAACCTCTGAAGTTCAGGAAGTGAAAATGACCAAGTGGAGCTAGCACTTTTTTGAAAGGTGCACAACTGGAGATAAGGCCAAAGCTGTATACGCTATAACCCATATTACACCCATCATTCATACTCCAAAATAAAGAGAATTAAAGGTTCTTTGAACTGTACCTAAGATATGCAAGGTCTTTTTTAAATGGCCAGTATAACCAGTGAGGAAAGCCGGGGAAATTATTTTTCTTTAAAATTATAACCTATGCTTAATTAGCTATAGTAGTTTATTTCATTAAGGAACTTTAATTCTTTCTTGCAGAATTAGCTGCAATAGACTTTTTCATAAAGGAACTTAAACTCTTTCTTGCCTAATTAGCTATAATAGTCTGTTTCATGGAAGGAACTTGAACTCTTTCTTGCAGATAAAAGATATGCAGTGTTTTCCTACAAATTCAAGAATGATAACATCCTAATTTTGTTTCGCAAATTTATCGAGATTTATACATACACACAAGCCAGACCACGACCGATCGGAAGAGACTAGGACGGTCCAGAAAAGAACTTCATTGCCAATTCATGTCTAAGAAGAGACATGCGTGATGAAATACAGATATTAAGTGTTGATTGTGTTGGTATACATGACACAGAAAGGCAGAAAATAGAAGGGCGGAATGAGAATTTAAATATTCTTTCATTAAATTTCAATAATCTAAAAAGTACTTTAAATGTTTTGCTGTTGAGCGACTCGCTACATTGCTATTATGATAGTTGTGTTATTTAGAGACTCGGTACATTGCTATTTATAATAGTTTGTATATATTTCTTACTTATATTTGTTTTCTTACTTCTGCAAATTGCTGACGTTGAACAATTTCATTAAATTCATCAGATATATGTTGTTAAACTCAATGTCTTTCAGAAATTTCAAAATTTTGCCTCCTTCGTTTTCTAATGGGGAACACATGGTTCTTTGTACGGAAGATTGTTAAAATTGTTCTATTGTTTTCTGGCATGCATGTTAAAATGAGTTACAAAATAAAATAAAAAAAGTTTCCAAGTAGTTCAACAGTTAAAAGAAGAACAACAAAAAACAGAATGCCAGGTTTGCATTCATTGATCTTTCATTGTAACTGGTTTTCTTCAGCCAGTTAGCAGATAGGAATAACTCACTTAACCATCAATTTTTCAGACCTGAATTTTACTCCTTTTATTCCAGCAACAAGTCGAGCCCAAATGTAACTGTTCTAACTTTTATTTTTAAAGCAAGATTCTCGCAGAAATCCCTACCATTTTCTTCACAGAATATTTATAAATGCTTGTTTCCTTTTTTAAAAAAAATATTCGCAACAAATTAGCGTGTATACTTTCAGTAGCAACAATGATCACAATACCCTGTGTCTTACATCTTACATAACATAATCAAAAAGTTTTAATTATAAAATTAATGGCTAAGCCAGATTTCTTATTCTTTCGTAAAGGACAAAAATGTTATGTATATCTTTTGTGGTGATTTGTGTAGTTGATATGGTGATTGTCCTTTTTTCGAATAAAATTATTCGTTCTTTTGAAAAGCAATCCCTAATACAAATACTAATAAGCTGTTTCCAGTTAAGTGCTAACAACATATCCAAAAGAGCGACGGTTAGGTTGTCTTGAATCAAATAGACCTCTTTTTGTATTTTCAACACTGACCTTATATGTTCCCAATTGGAGCCTTTTCTTTGCTGTATTACACACTGTTGTTGTTTTTTATGTTTTTTTTATTTGTTTTATTTTTTGTTTATTTTTTGTTCAGTCAACGTGACTGCTGTAGTCCAATTTCTGACTCTAATGTTTGTATTAAAATAAAATAAAAAAATAGACAATTAAGGGAACAATTTGAAATAGTGCCGTCCTTACAATAGTATATATAGCGTACAAACAATATAACTAATACACACATAGCAAACACAGTACATAGGAGATCTTTGGCAAAGATCAAAAAAAAAAAAAAAAAAAATCCAACAAAAATAATAGAAGAGAATTTACCTCCGACAAAGGTCTATATTCGGATGAACAATCCATTTAGACAGCGGAACCAGCTTTGGTTCCTCAACACTAGGGAAATACCCCGCTTCGAATGCTCATCTAAATATATTTTGCTCAAAATTCTTTTATTTTAACACACAACACAGCAGACCTTAGGGAGTACACGAACACATAACAATTTTTTCTTTTTTTCGTCACATCTGGTGGTGGGGGTGGGGCATCTGTTTGGTGCTCCCCCTCCCAATATATATATATATATATATATATATATATATATATATATATATATATATATATATATATATATATATATATATATATATATATATATATATATATATATATATATATATATATATATATATAAATGTTGGTATCGTTTGGTACTATCTTCTTGCTAAATCGTAGTTACGTCTGTCACTTTTGTATTCTTTTACCAAACCATCCATCTATGCGTGTCCTTAGTTTCACTAGCGATTTCTCTAAAACAAAAGATCGACACCTTTTTAATCATTTATTAAATCGTCAATAAATCTTTTCTTTGCGCCGTCAGTATTCTTTATAAAGTGTTTAAAATTTGTTTTATCCCATCTTGCTTTTGACAGAATTCTAACTTTCTTTTAATTACGATCATTTTTCTTATTAGAAAGCAACCCCTTCCCCCAAAAATGATTGGAAAATGTACATCAGAAAGCAAAGGTACACATTCACAATCTTAGAAATTACACATATACACAAGGGTTTGAAGTGATGACACAACGTAGTCAACAAGTGCTGAATTTTACACGTGATTTCACCTATATCTCTATCACGTATCATATGCACATTTAAGATCAATGCATTTTACACGTGAATTGACCTATATCTCTAACACGTCTCATATGCTCATTAAAGATGAATGTGTTTCACACGTGAATTGACCTCTATCTCTATCACGTCTCATACGCCCATTTAATATCAATGCATTTGACACGTGAACTGACCCATATTTCTATCACGTCCCAAATTCAATTTACATAAATGCGTTTTACACGTGAATTGACTTATATCTCTATCACGACTGACGATAAAAAAAAAAAAACATTTTTTTTTCTACACGCGAATAGACCCATATCTATCAAGTCCCATGCATCCATTTGAGATCAATGCACTCAAACCTACTCATTTCAATGTATGTATGGCTCTTTGTCTTCGTTAAGAATAAACTAAAATATAAAGCTATCTGGAAAACAAGCAAAAACAAATATGCTGCCAATGCAAAACTTAATTTTGTGAAATAGCAACAGTGTTCTAAACAACACAGACAGCGTGCTTTCTTTATTTCACCACCCTTACGATGTATTTTCCTTGCAAAGCCACAGTGGCAGCCGAGCCACATGACTTATGCCAGCATCCATTGGAGTCCGGCGCTGTATCCACTAAGCTCCATGTCTCGAGATGGACTGTCATGGAAAATATTTTTGTGCCCAGCCCAATTCGGTTCAATCATATAAATTGTTTGGGTTTTTTTCTTTTCTTAAAAAAAATAACTGATGGTTTTTCTGTTTCTTGCAGTTTGATATTTAAAAAAAACAATTATACAGAAAATTGCAATATAATACAGTGTCATCAAACTGTGTATTTTGTTATCAGGTAATGCAATATGCCTGAGTTTATGACAAAATGATAGGTGATACCCGGTTCTGGTAAATAGCTATAAATATCACACGCATCAGATTGCGACTACTCAATTGAAGAACCTTAATCACTGTACTGCAAAAGCTTTGGCGAATCAGTCAAGTTTTCATACCCTGGCATGTTCCTGCGCAGTGTAACTTTTATGTGTTGATATGCCATGAAACAATCAACCAGATCAAACCAATCATTAAGTTATATGCTTTAATACACTTTACATATTAATTACCGGATATACCTCTATTAGTGTATGTGTGTGTCTGTGTGTTTATATCTTTCTCGATATGTATTTATGTAGTATAAAGTGTTAATCATTGGTATCCATACTGAACAATTAGTTTGTGCATATTTTTTACAATGGAAAACACATTTTCTCACAATGAAGCAGCAACCTTTGGTTTCTTGGGGAAATGATATATCGATGTAATCAAATAGTGTGTTTGTTATTAAGATAACTAACATAATGACACGGGGTGCAAAAATTCGTAGAGAAGTTTGACACCATTATATTAGTAATAATTAAAGCCCAGTTTAGCACCACAACTATTCGTGCTCAAAATCTGACTCCAGCTGTGCTCTGTTGTTTGTTGTGTCATCGTGTAAAAGGTTTTATTTGACAGCTGTTTTATTTTGTTTAAAACTTGATAAATATATCCATTGCAAGTTCTGAGCACGAAACTCAAGCTGAGAGTCCAACTATTCAAACTGTGTAACCTTAATTAGAAAATAAAGCCTTCATCATCTTAAACATACACAATGTATTTGCTGTCAAAACAGCATATTTGATATGAAGGTTTGGAATTTGATCTGGAGTCTGACCCCCTCTCCCCCAAACCAAAACAAAATAACCCGTAAAAAAATGAAGAACAAAAATGTCTTTTCCTGGCGTGAACAGTATTTCGATTTAAAAATTTCTTTTCGAGAAAACATGTTTACTATAAATAAAATATTCAATGACTCATTAAATACTATATTCGATAAGTCATTAAAACACTCCCGGATCTCTTGCTTAATGTTGCCATTATTGCACGAGATGCCGTAAACGCTAGTACTACTACTACGGCTACTTACTGGCAGCTAAAAGGAAGGGAATTAAAGTTGGTGATGCACGCATTAGCACTAACACTCCTCTAGCTTCCGAAACTCTCCAGACCTATGATAAATAAGATCTTAACTTGCATTGTGTAATCTATTAGTATTACACATTTTAATAATAATTCCATATATTATTCGAAGAGCCTCTGATTTCAGCCTTGGATTTTCGGCCTGTCGGTTTAACGGGATGTAGCTAGGTTATTTTTGCGAGACAAAAATACATCTCGGATGTATGTCGGTGCACTAATTTACAGAATCACGTCATGATCGAAAGGTTTGACCTCGCAGTGGCGAATAAACTTTTCCCTTGTCTTCTTAGTATCCAAATTTCTCTTTCCCTCTTCTCTTTAGCAACAGAGTTGATCTAACCAAAGAGCTGAAATCCTCTTCTAGGTTCTAATGACGAAACGACTCTTTGAAGGTGATATTACTTGGGACTATCGTTTATACACACTTTTAAGACGAGTCCAACTGCAAACTGCACAGTTCCAGAACTGCCTGCAGATCTGGGTCTGTGCAGTTTGTTAGGAGTACTCAGTAGAACAAACAAGATAGACCCTGATCTGCAGGCGCATTCAGGATCTTTGTTGTTTGAAGTTAAGCGAGTAAACACGGTACGTTTGCTGTGTGGTCCATGTTTTATTGTCGTATTGTTGCTTGGATTATTCTAATGGTTGGTACATGAACTAACTAACTAACTAACTATATATATATATATATATATATATATATATATATATATATATATATATATATATATATATATATATATATATATATATATACAGTCCAGCAGGCTGACATTTATGCAATCGATGATAAAAAATCTCACTGAAGCACCGTTTATTTATCGTACAGTTTCATTAACTGATTATTATTTGCATACATTAGTATCACACGCAAACATCTCTCTAACAATACACCTGTTATGTTGTTGTCAGTTGATGTTTACACATTTGTTACAACACACATGTTGCATGCTTTCATCGTCTTATTGAGAAACAGACCGATAACATTTGTCTGTGCTGTGTAAGTAGGGGTGAATTTTTATCTGTTTCAAGACGGCATTATCAAGAACATGTAAACCCATAAAATTCACCCGCCCGTGAAAACAGATAGCCGAGGTAGTACATACGTAGAGAATGTGTATAAAGTATTGCGAAATCAGTGTCGGATACAGGTACTCTTTCAAAACGGGCAGAAAATAACATGCTAAGTCAAGGGCAAGTGTCAACAGTTACGTTTCGATCCATTTCCGTTTTTTTTTTATTGTGGGTGGGTTGGTGTTTCCAATTAGGCACTGCTTTGTGAAATAATGACTCATCTGTTAGGTTCCGTTGACCTGAATTCCATTCCGCCACATGTCACAAATATTAGATAAGCATATTTTTATAGCTTATACAATGTCGTATGTTCTCACTTTTAAGTCGAGTCCAACTGCAGGCAGCAGAGATCCAAATCAGCGGTCGCATAGTGCTCTGTCAGATCTGAGTGTAATATTTCGTTATGAGGAACTATTAGAAAAAAATAACATAGACGCTGATATGCCGGCGTATTATGCTATGGCAAATAAGGGATCGATGCTGTTTTCAGTTTTAGTAGAATTTTAAGCAAATAATATATATATATATATATATATATATATATATATATATATATATATATATATATATATATATATATATATATATATATATATATATATATATATATATATGTATATTTCAAATACATCCTAATGTTAAAGAACAGCTTGATTACATCACGTTTGATATCACTCCCATCTATTACATCAATTGATACTCTTGAAATTCGTTATATAACATTGCTAACCTCTCTTCAGCACTTTTACCTCTAGTATTTTTAATATGGAATAAATCATCGGGATCAAGAATTGTCCGTATCCAGTATTCATAGTAACAAAAGAATACATTTTTTTTTTCATGGACCTTAGATTAATGGGATATGTTGTAGTTTTGAAATGCAATAGAGGCCATCAGGCATATCGCCCAAATTATGTCATAAAGCGAAACTGGTTCTAACCCGGCCTTGAATAACTGATATACGATACAAAAGACCTTTGTCCAGCTATCTGGAATCCCAATTACGTCATTTCAATATGTCTTGGATGTAATGTAAATGGACGCAATATCAAATGTTTAGAAGCACACGGCTCTTTACAGAGGGAATTGTTGAAAACTTTTTAGACCTTTTTCAGCTACTGAAAGAGCTTTCCAGTATCTTCTTCGTAACTTAAAAAGCGAAGTAATTGCTTTGATGGTAGAGTATGTCTCCAAACATTTGTGACGATATATTAAAAGTGCTTTTGTAAAACAAATAATAACAAAATCTATCTAGGACAAAGATAGCGACAATTCCCGAAAATTCTTACAAATAAAGTTACCGTTGTGAATCCACAAAAGTAACGGAAATGTGCGCACGAAGTGATCATTTCAGTTAGGCTGGTCCTATTGTCGTTTCTAAGCGATTCCATGAAAGTGGTCAGATGCAGTTAAAGGTGGAGTAGATACGGTCATTCCATTTTTGCGGTCTATAGGTCATAATGTCGAAGCATATAACTCTATACATGAACAATTGCGGTGTCTTTTGAGGTGTGCTTGAAATGCCGATTTTCTCTCAATGACACTTTATACTGCGTGTAGGCTGGCGCTTCGTTCATCTCTGTTTACACGCTTGTGCACACTATGAGGTATCACGGTACCAATTGTTTTTCCATATACCTCAATGCTAATGTTTTGTGAAATAAATATACTTTCTGTCCTACTTGGGCATGCATGTCACACGCTGTCATATAGAACAATGCTAGATTGTCAATTTGACAATGACATAACCAGGTACTCCATTGCATTTAAGAGAGATAACTCTACTGGAACTAGACAGGGGTAAGAGTTATCTAGTCACAACAAGCACATTTTCAGTCATGTGTACCATATTTTAAAAAAATCATAAAAAATACAAAATATGATCTAGATAGAAATTAACACAAACTCACATGTTGCCAAGAGGCTCAACTTCTTTTTAAGCCAAACAGAAAGTACAAGTCTTACATAATGCACCAATCACAGCTAGTTTTGTTCTTTAATTCTGAATACAATGTTCCATACACCTTAAGCTCCGCCCACCTGGACTTGCGCAATTGGTACCGTTATACCTATAGCAAACCTTAATTTTTCCAATAATCTGTGAAATAGTTCGGGACTGTATAAGTAACAAATATACTTAGTCTCACTTGTGAAAAACAATTTGATGAGGTACTAACCTATGTCTTATATGAATGTGTATAGAAATGTCATTGAGCTGTTTGAACTATTGTTTTCATACTTTTGCTTCACCATCAAAATCATCTTTTGAAATAAAATGAATTCTTTCAACTATGAGTTGTATCTTATTCATATCAGCAATTATTGAACTTCACATAGGTGATATGGGATAAATCACATTATATCATATTATGTAATAACTAGGTCAAAGGTTAATGTACCAAATAGTATGCACCTGTCCTACTTCAAAATGTACAATTCACCTAAAAGAAAGGAATTTATATTTGTTTGGTAGGTGCAGAACTTAACATCAGAGACAGGTGGACATGACCCAATCTTATTATAAAGTATAAGCTTTGACCACTTTACACTATCTACAGATACAAGAGGTCACTAACCACCAGTCCTCACACAAAGGTCCACCTACCCATCCTCTTTGTAACACAAATAGTAAGCTTTCCTCCTTTGTAATGTGAATAAAATTGTTTCAATAAGCCAGTCAGTCACCAAATATAGTAAATCGCAGCTTCTAAGTGGTTATGTTTGGATTGGGAGGTGAAATTAGGGGAATAAAATACAGAAAAATGCCAAATATAAACACTAAGTATAGCACATCAAATGGAGTTAAAAACAGGAGGAAAGTGTTTATCTAAAAGGGAGAGGTAGCTTATGATAAAGGAATTAAAGGTGGCAAAATCAGCAATGCGAAAAATGAGAAGTGAAAGTCTGATGACCTTACCTTGGACAAATATATGGGGCAGGGCCCAACAGGTCCAAGGACAGCCCAAAGGCAACTGTGCTATAACATCCCTTACAGGACCCAAATTTCAAGTGAAGTTGTGTTCATTTCCATCTAATATAAAAGGGTGAATTTTTTAGATAATATAGATACATATAAAGTATATTTCTTCTACATAAGAATTTGATAATAATTGGCATAAGATAGAGAGAAACTTATCTCAGAGCCAAGCAGAACATACCTTATCAGTTTTTAAACTTGTAAACTTTACTGTGAGAAATTATCAAATTGCTTCTACTTACATTTGCATCAAGATTGAGGGCTAATATAATACTTCACAAATCTTCTCTTTATTTTCATAATCAGTCACTGAAAATGTGAGATTTTATTTCCTTGAAATGTTATGACTGGTATAAGGGAGATAACTGAATGATATACATAAGGTGTGGTAACCTTGAATACATTATCCATGTAATATAGATGAGTTCATCAACAACCTGTATTAACTTCATTGCAATTAAATTATCTCAAAATACATTACTGACAAAGTGAGAACCTAACATTTAGACTCCTATGTTTAGTGGAGACCTCAAGAGTCATGTAATTTTAATTTCTAAGATGACGCAGCTCTTTCATATCACATAGTTCATATTTTCTACAATGCCGGCATGTAGAGTGCAGCCTTCCATAACCATGCAGATATCATCTCATGCCAATTTGGATTCTTGCGATGGGATTCAAAGTTTCAAGAACAGTGTGGATTTGCATGGAATGAATACGCACTGTGTGACTAAAATGGTTATCATTCTGTAATGTTGGACCAAACATAGAAATTCCACAGGAGCAGCTTGACAGAAAGAAATAGGATTAATTGAAAGTCAATAGTAGATTATAATTGGGCTTATACAAGTGCCAATGGGAAATGCTGACTTAAGGAAACTGGTCTTGTTTGTTGGTATTCACTGCTACTTCAACAAAAGGGAATGCAAGAGAACTGAACTAACTACATGAACAATTTCAAAGCAGGAGAGTGTAAAAAAAAAGGAACAATTAGAGCAGGACAATTCAAATCAAAATGGGAAGGAATACCAAATCCTTAATAAATTACCTAAAAATTACTCATGCCAGAACATCCCACATGGTACAAGTGATCTATCTACAAGTGTACTTAGAGTGTTCTCTATCCTGGTTTATGGCATGCCTTACAAGAACAAGATAGTTGTTTATGTACACATGATTTTTCATCTTTTGCAGGTACAATAGCCAATATTTGACCAAAATCAACTATATTATGTTTACATAACTTATTTTGTTGCATGCATTCCAATCTAGGAGGTAACAGCACATACATAAAGGCATCAGGTAACACAAGTCTATATCTATCATAGCTATAGTTATCAAAAGTCCCCATCCAAAGCCATCTTGTGCTATTTTCTGAAGATTTCATACATTTTATTCTTAAAGAACTTTCAATATTTGACCAAAAGTGTTCAGCATGCATTTGTTTTCCTACATCAAACTAGTATAGTTCATAAATGCCACCCACATGCATGCGTTTCTATGGAAACACTGTGAGGCTATTCTTTCCTTTAGGTATCACGGTACCAATTGTTTTTCCATATACCTCAATGCTAATGTTTTGTGAAATAAATATACTTTCTGTCCTATTTGGGCATGCATGTCACACGCTGTCATATAGAACAATGCTAGATTGTCAATTTGACAATGACATAACCAGGTACTCCATTGCATTTAAGAGAGATAACTCTACTGGAACTAGACAGGGGTAAGAGTTATCTAGTCACAACAAGCACATTTTCAGTCATGTGTACCATATTTTAAAAAAATCATAAAAAATACAAAATATGATCTAGATAGAAATTAACACAAACTCACATGTTGCCAAGAGGCTCAACTTCTTTTTAAGCCAAACAGAAAGTACAAGTCTTACATAATGCACCAATCACAGCTAGTTTTGTTCTTTAATTCTGAATACAATGTTCCATACACCTTAAGCTCCGCCCACCTGGACTTGCGCAATTGGTACCGTTATACCATGAACCCCTTCAATAATGCTCGCTCTGTGAAATATCTAATCACTAACGAATATGTGAAGATACGAACACGCGGTTACACCTTCTTTTTGGTGATAATAAATAACGATATATACACTCTGCTTATTGCAGTTAATAATCTATTAGAAGCAAAAGGCAATGGCACATCAACTATTTTGAGGATTTTAAAGATTCTAATGGCACAATGAAATTATTTTTAATTATTATATTTAAATTCAGTACAATAGATTACATTCCTTCTTTCTTTCTTTCTTTCTTCTTCTTCTTTCTTTCTTTCTTTCTTCTTCCTTCCTTCCTTCCTTCCTTCCTTCCTTCCTTCCTTCCTTCCTTCCTTCCTTTCTTTCTTTCTTTCTTTCTTCGGGAGACAGATTTGAATAATGCTGAAAAATGCGCGATTATACATATTTTTGTCAACAACTTGAAACATTGAAAAATTGTATCACTTTGCCAAGAATAAATATTTTCCGCATCAATGCATATGAATACTATTATTCAATTCTACATCTGAAGTTGACGATACACAATCGATAACACAAACACACACACACACATAACATACATACATACATACATACATACATACTTTTAGGAAGGTGTCGATATTTATATATAAGCCCCCTCACTATCTCACTATTTCACATCTTCTTAATAAGGAATATTCATTTCATCGCAGTAGTAATTAAAAAGTCCATTTTGATTGTGCTTTGCTATTAAGGGTCAAATGATGCCACATTTTGTAAGTTTAAAAGCTAAACGCGCACAGACAGGCTAAACCAGATTGTGACTGAAAAAATTAAAGGTAAGTTTTTATCATAAATTGTAGGATTTTGCTGATAAATAAACTCAAATGCTGGCGAGTCAGTAGCTATGCAAATTTTTCTGTACTATCCTTCACACTGCCTGTAAAGTGGAAGTCCTGAAATATCCATGAGCATTACATAAAAGAAGATCGACTTTTAAAGGACGGAAATAAACTGAGGCATGGGATCTGTATTGCAAGTCATTATATCAGTGATGAAAAATATTTAAGACACTCGTCAAGCACATGACTTTATTTTTAAATTGATGCCATAGAACGCAAATAGACGTCGCCACTTGAGGATGTGAGAACCATAACAAGCTTCTCAATGACGTAGATTCGATAGTCCTCTGGAAGAAACCACCTAAAAGAGACAATGACAGGGGTACTCTTGAGGCGATTCATATTTGAGAGCACATACATTATTAAAGAGAAGGATGAATGACATTTGAAAGTGTATAAATACAGAGTCATTTAGAAATCGGAAGCGTCATCACTGTCATAAGCTGTTTTGACCTAAATTTTCTGCCGCTGTGTTGTGAAATAAATTGTTGACCTTTCTCATCCTAAAAATACGTTTGTTATTAACACAAAAATTATTATTTTCTAGAAAAAGAAGTAGAAAACATTTGTATCACCCTCCTGGATTCTTCGGTAGCATTCTATAAAAGAGTGTACAGTAACTGTATTGTCACACATACTATCTTGCCCATGTATCCATGTGGTTCATTGAGTCTTTCCAATATCATGTTTCCTCCATCGCGATGGCATCGACATGTTCCTGGGATATAAAATGTATCACTCAAGTTTGTTCAATTTTGTAAGAACTGTATCTAAGCATCATGGCCTTCAAAACAAACGACACTCAATTGATTTAGATGCCTTAGAAATTCATTTAGACTCTTAAGACAATAATAATAATAATAATAATAATAATTAGGACTTCATATATCGACTAATCTTTAGAAACTCTAAGCGCTTTACAACATTAGACAACACCTAAAAACATAAAAAAACGTATGTATTGATATAATTACAACAAAAGAAAAACAAACGTGAAATTAGAAGACATAAAACATGCTGAAAATATTTAAGGTAAGAAACATTATTAGGTCATTAAGTTTGTTCTTGCAGTCGAAATAAATGAGTTTTGAGAGCACTCTTGAATGAGATCACTGTGTCTTTATGTCTAAGTTCAGTGGGCAATTCGTTCCACGTTGCTGGGCCCTGGTATGCAAAAGAACGTTGTTCAGATGACTTCGCTTTCAGAGTAGGAATAATGAGTATACGATTGTCAGAAGAGGATCGTAAGCATCTTGCCGGTGCGCACACATGCGTGAGGTCTGATAGGTTATGTTGGAATGGAGCCCATCAGTGAAACGTAGCACAAAGAACAAATTTTGTGTTTGATTCTGAATCGGATGGATAGCCAGTGTAGGGTACAGAGCGGGGGTGGGTGGGGTGTGTGTGCTCTGATCGTGGTACTCTAAGAATGCTCCGAGCAGCTGTGTTTTGAATTTTTTTAAGATTCTGGAGTAGATATTGAGACGAACCAGGCAGAACTGAGTTACAATAGTCCAGTCTTGAAAGTACTAATGAACACACTAGTGTTTTAGTGGCATCAACTGAAAGATATTTGCGAATGGAGCTGATGCATCTCAGCTTAAGATATGAAGCCTTGCATATGTTCATGACATGTTGGTGCAATGTGAGAGTACTGTCCAGAGTAACACCTAGGTTTCGTACTGGCTGTGTGAATTTAATGTTGGTGTTGCTGATATTTATTGTTTGAGGTAAAGGATGTGAATGAGATAGTCTTCGTGTTGTTATCAGAATGGCTTCAGTTTTATCATCATTCATCTGCAGCTTGTTACATGTCATCCATGATTTCACATCGGAAATGCACCTCTCGACACCTTGGATGGTAGCATCAACTTCAGTTGCGTGGCTAGATTTGTATATTTCGGTGTCATCAGCGTACAATTGGTGAGACACTGGATGATGATCTATGACAGTTGAGAGCGGCTGTGTGTATAGAATGAAGAGAACAGTTCCAAGAACAGACCCCTAACATAGATCATCTGGGCAATACTGATAATTTTTATACACACTGTGTCGCCAATGTAATGTACATGACGACGCTTGCATTTCATATATGCCGTCAACAAGTACCATACGTACATTTGGCAGCTAGACAGAATTTAATCCCCCCACCCCCAATCTATCATGATCCAGAGTTCGAATATGGCAATGGATAACGATGTCCATCCAAAATCGTTGTCGCACTTTGCCTTGGAAGTTCATGTTGAAGGGACAATTTTAGTATTATAAGCAACGAGATAAAACTATAGATTTAGGTTTCAGCTTATAAAGCGCAGTAAAATTGTCCAAATGAATTACACTCATGTCGTACATGTTCTCTATGCGTCTAAATGTGAGCTCTCCAGGAAGAATGTATGTTGCCAGCTGATGACAGGCTAATAATTACAAGGGTAAAATTACAGATTTTAATTACAACTAAGAACGCTGACATTTATGAAATGGCTTTAAATTACAAAGGGTTAGAAACAAGACGTCATCAATTATCTCAAGTAGCCATAATCGCGTTTAACATTTTATTAGTAATAACAAAGCAGTACACATCGCACGAGACCATAAAATAACTATTCTGGAATCTATATGGCTTTATCTTCCCTGATCACAAGTGTGCTGGATTAAATTTGAAACTTGGAATCTTGATACTGAAGTAGACATCGATGCGTGCGCATACATATTTTCATACTTCTGGAATTATCTCAAGCCAGCTTCTGTTATTTTTAATAAATTCCTTGTCATGAGCACGGCGAAAAGATAATTTGGTTACTTCGAGTAGGCCTAATGTTACAAATTGTGTTCAAGATGACGAGAGCAATGGCACGTATTGTCAGACATATTTGTATTTCAAGGTGAAATCGTCATCTTTCCAACAATGTGTCGTTGAATCATTATTTATTGCCTCTTTTTTTCATCATAACCTTTTATTGCAAAAGAGTTTGGTGACAATAAATATTTTCTATTGTGGTGTAAAGGTCAAACATTAATAGAGTGCGATCAAGATTAATTTACGAATTATGCCTAGCTTAAAATGAAATTAAAGTTTTGTTCTCCTCACTCACGCTTTAATCATACAGATAAAGAGCGGATGATTAATTATGGGATTAATTATTTACTTTCTGTCAGAATTCATTATTAAGTGAGATAAGTATTCGATATTGTTAGAACCTTGAATAGTCTGAAATATGAGATAGACGTATAGAGTGGAAAGATGATAACGATAATATAGAAACCATGTAAGGTTTGCTGAGGTCAAACGGTTGCCGAAACACGATGGAAAATGTTTTCTTGAAGGCAATATTAGCATGAGTTTTTGTTGTTGTTGCTCTTTTGGAAAAAGAACTTAGAAATAATGTTGACAATTTCGTTAATATAAATTTAATAATCCAGCTATTCTTGAGAAAAATGTTAATGACATACAAAGGTCTCTAGCGTACACATACTGGAATCATTTAGCGGCAATTGGCACGCATTTGATTTGCAATCACTAAGTCTTTTTCATTGTTTAGTATCAAATGAATAGGTACTAAGAAAACAGTTTAACTACTGTGCGATCAAAGTTAATCCAGAACTTGTCGCACTTAAAAGTAAACTGATTACACGTTAACTTGAAACCGTTTCACATTTTGTATTATCGTCTTTTCTCAAAATGTCAAGGCGAATTATTATAAGTACGTCTCCATTTTACAACACAAACGTCTTCAGTAAATGACCTGTTTATAAACGTACAGGTCCTAAGTACTGTCTGGTACTAACTGATTTCATTGTAATGTCTTTATAATAAATTATTCTTGTCATACTGTGAATCCATGGGGTCAAACTGCAACTTGAAATTCCACGGCCATTACTTATCGCATCAAGAACCCATAATTTTTCTCGATGAAATGGCCTATTTTGACAAGAGTGCAACTTGTCAAACACCGTATCAATACAATGGCTCTCGAACTGATTTAGAGTTAGATAAACGGGGTTTGCTATGGCCTAATCCAATATTTCGGATTTACCGCTCAATGGAATGTGATAAGAGTGTGTCTTTCTGAAAATACGAAATTCTTTGATACCACTGATGATATTGTTTGTTTGTTTTTTCTCTTGCATTTACTCTCTTGAGGTTGACAACTTAAAATATTTTGTATAAACTATATTGTTCATGTATTACCCATTATAGTTACCTAGTGCTGCATCCAAATATATGTATTTTTTTTTAATCTTCCCGAATAATAGACTAAGGGAGCTTTTGTCATTTAACAGGCTCCGATAATTTTATACCCTTCCCTTCCCCGTTTAGGTTGACACTATGCATTCCATTCAACTTCAACTGAAAAAAAAGATTTTATAATGTAAATTTTAAGCGCTAGTGAGGAGTGGCTAGAAGTTTGTATAACGTTGCAGGGGTGACCTCCCTTGAATAATCACGTGCTGATACCATCTGCGTAACATAATAAATAAAAGTTTCTTCAAGAGAACTGAACATTTTTCTTTGAAATAATACGTTTGAAATGATGGCAACAGTTTTAACACCACGTGGGCCTTAACTGCCGTACGGACGTTACGACCATAGCTGTACCAAATTTTAGACGATACATTTGCACAAAGAGAAAGACATACACAAACGATACACAAATGTATCAAAAGACACTGTTTTGGAGAAAAAGATATCTCTTTTCTAGACATTTATGTGGCACTGAAAACGGCCGTTGTTTTGACTTGTTTTGCTACCACCCTCTCAGCAATAGTCGCACCTGTAAGGTCGGGAAATTTGGGCCGCACATCGTTGTTTTCATTTGTTTGAATATGTCTTGGTAGTGACCATGAGGTTAAAATAAGGTTCGAGGACCACCTTCTCCCAGTCTTTCTTCTCCTCCTCAAAGACCCAGTCTGGAATGCCCTTTTAGCGAAACGGGTCATTGCTCTTCATCCAGGTCTGGTTCACAAGCTGAAATTGCCTCTACTGTTCCTCGAGCATCTTTTCATCTGCCCATAACGTCTTGATCTTCTGCGCTACTTCCTCTATTATTCCTCTCACAAACTGTTTTGCAACTCTGAGTGAGGTCGTCCGTTCTTCAAATGCCTCTTTAGAGGGCAACACTCGAATTCAACCATCCGACCCAGGAGCTGCTCGACTTTTTCCACCAAGCTGATCACCTCCCTACGTCCTCAGGTGTTCGAGCGGTTCAAACGTTTGCTAGTTCCGCCCCATGGGACTGCCTGGACCTGTAAGGTCTGCCATTGCTAGTTATTCACTGGAGACCCAACTGTAATGGGATGGGACGACAGCCTCTATGCTTCTCCTATCTCATTGAGCATCAGCGTTGCTAAGGGAATTTGGACCTCATCATACTTCTATTACAGGGCTCGGATGTTCTCTGCTTTCTTTTGGAGGCTGGATTTCGTGAGCCTGTCAAGTCGTCCCTCACGCCTTATTCTCCTTGAGGTTGCAGAGACCTTTCGGAAGTCTTCTTTGAACCGTCTTGCTCCTTCCGGATCTCATATCAGAACACACATGTCCCATTTTCGTTGTTTGGTCTTACATATATCTCGCTACTAGTTGCTTGTTGAAGGCTGTAACAACTGCCTAGGAATATAGTTTTCTTCGTTTCCGCCGCTCTTGTCTGTCTCCGTCTATAATGACTGCATTCCTTGAATGTTACTCACCGAATGTGGCGCATCTACTTCGCATGGTGGGTGCGGTTTTCTCCCATCCGCTTCTTTATTTCTGCTCACCTCTTGGGCCTATTTTTTTTTCTTTCTTCCTCTCCTCCACTCTCCCATGCCTTGCTCCTTGTTGAGTTTATCTCAATGTTCTTGTTGGAACTGATACCTTCCTAGTGGTGGTGTTATTCTTGTTGTTGGAGGTGAAGATTTTGCTGGCCGGGATTCAAAAGAAGGGGCGCCCGGCATTTGTGGAGTCTGTGTTGTACGCTCCTGTTGTTGTGTGTACGGTCTTCCTCCATGAATATGTTGTCTTGGGAGGGACTGCTTATCGCTTTGTTGGATTCCACCTCCCAGATCAGCAGAAGTGTTCTTCCTGATGTGATAATAAGCCTTTGATTACATTCGGGGCCTGGAAGGGATCATCGCTTCCATCAATAGCTGTCTTTATTAATCTGCACGATGCTTCCTTTGGTTGTGTCGAATTCATCCTTCAATAACAGCTTGCGCGTCCATTGCCTCGTGGTGAAACGTGCGCCATGCGAAAAGTAGCTTTTCCATCAGCAATGTCAAACTCGTTATAAGATTATTGAACGTGTTGAATTTTTTCCATGATTTTGGACGGTGTTAATTATGTCGGATTACTAAACTCAGTCCAGAGAGGAAACTTCAGACTGTCGTGATTGATGGAGAATCACACACGATCGTCATTTTTTTCTTGTCATTGTCGTTACAAAGTCTCGAACAATGAATCTCATAAATCTGTAATGAAAACCCGCTGCTTTCTCTGATGGCATTCAGACTTGAACTGTAAATTTCACCGTGTACGTGTAAGCAGTGGTTCTACATTTTCTTGAAGTCACTTTTTGCGTCTCTCGAATGCGAAAATAATTTTCAGAATCTACTGAACGACTTTGTTCGTGTGTATTGAATCTTTTGGTCAGACCATAAAGAAGAAGACTAAAGAGTCAAAGCAGGTCGCCTTCAGAGATTTTCAAAGTCATTCGAACGACCTCCAACAAGACTACGGACTACTTCACTCGAGACTGCAGTCAAGATCCTTGCTATATCTGTCGAGAGAAAGGACAACGTAATCTAGAATCTCCACAACGTCAGAGAAAAAGAAAGGAGAAAATAGGTACAAAAATAAAGATAAATGTTTTCAATGTTCCGAAAACTGACATTGGTTTTAGAGTGTCCCAAGAAAAAAGTGCAATCAGACCGGGGAGGAGGAGCGTTCCTCAGAAACAGAAGAACTCATATCCGTCAAGACATTGCAAAGGTAAGACAAATATTAGACACTGAAGAGGAAAACTCCATACCAATAAAGGAATATAAAAATAAACCGACATTGAAAGAAAGAAAGAAAAAAAATGGACTCTTGTGATGTGCTATGGAATTTTCCTTGTGATTCGTATTCAAAGAGAATATTTAAAAAAAAAAGAAATGGAAGTGTCTTCTTGTCTTGTTGTCCTTTTTATTGGGATAGGATGCTTAAACGCATTCACATGCGCACACAACTGAGTCATGGGAAGGAATTGAAGTTTCACCATCATTGATAAAATGTTGTCCCCTTTGGACGGAAAATCGTACAAGGATTTTATATTTATGTGCCGCCATCCTCCCCCCACCCCCCATGATTTGTCGTTGTGGATCAGAATGAATTTTGAAAGAGAATGTATTTTGTAATGTTTTGAATTTCGGTTCCTCTTTATTTTATGCTTTTTTATATTTTCGACGTACTTGTTTAAATTCCCGTTTCCAGGTTTCGATTAAAATTTATATTTTGGAAGACGGGTTTGTACTCCTTTCCTCTTACATTACACCTTACGGCTGGTTTCCTCGCCTATTTTCAAGATCAGTTGTGATTCTTTCCAGAGATCGGTATATGTTCGTTCATCACATGTCTGCAAGAATCTTGTGGTGCATTTTGTTAGATTTAGTGATATTACCCATTTTTATATTGCCTTATCTAGATCGAATCTTTCTTGTGTTTTTTTTTCCTTTTAGTTGGAAGAAAGGAAATATATTGAAGAAGATTCTATTATTTGGTTTGAATGAGAATGTTTTTTTATTATTTTTTTTTCTCCTCTTGTTCTCTTTTGTCATTTTCTTTTTTGATGGTGTGGTAGGGCATGGAATATTTATAGCTAGTTACGCCCGGGGATGAGAGGCACCCTGCCAACAAAATCCCCTCGTGGGGGTGATATACCGATCTCCTCCGTTCCAGTGGCTATACTCTGTTCCCTCCACAATTTCTTCTAATTATAGTCCTAATACTATGTATATCAGGGTATTTTAAATAAAAACTGATTTAAATATTTTGTGTCGTATGAACTTTTCCATTTTTATTTGTATGTCTTAATTTTATTTCATTTCAATTTCCTTTTGCTCCTACGTTTTTCTTTTTCTTTCCTTTTCCTTTTGGGGTAAAATAGTTTTCGCGTGTGAAGTGGCAGGCGGATCGAAATCCGCACTAGACCCCTAGGGGGAGTAATATGCCTACCCATTTCTATCACAGTGGATTTTCTTTGTTCGACCCCAGATTTCACTTTTGGAGTTATCTATATCAATATGGCAAAATTACTATGGAATAGAAGGTTTGTGTTGTGGTTTAATATATAATGTCTATGTTTTGTTATAGTTATGTGCATATGATCATGCGACATCGTTTGATGTTCAGGTACTGAGAGAGAGAGAGAGAGAGAGAGAGAGAGAATCTTTTTTTTTTTTTTTTAAAAATTAAAATTCTTACATAGATTTCTATATGATTTTATTTTAGGTTAAGCAGGTTGCTAATTTTCCATAGTAGATGCCAAGATCATCTCAGGAAGAAGAACAGGAGGAATTTTTCTTCAACTCTCTCTTAAAATACCTTTGTCTTAGAATTGTTGTTGCGTGAGTCCGAAGCTTTTTTGTCCAAATGGTTCATAATCTTTTTGTCGATGTATAAAAATAATTTGTCTGAGACGACATTTGTACAATCATCGGTATGTTGGAACCATCCTATCTTCTCTTATATATTTGCTTTTTTTAAAAATATTTATTCCGTAAATGCTTTTATTATGTCTTATTCTAATAATTAAAACCTCTAATGCAATCACATATAACATCGTTGATAATGCGCATCCTTCCCTTACTGATCATTGAACCTTGAACGTTTTAGTAAAATCTCCATTCGCTTGCAGTTTGGATATTTTATGATTATATAATATTTCAACCTACTTGCAATATTTTTTTTTATCAAAACCCAGTTTATTTAAAATCTTCTGGACATAATTCTGTTCCATCACATCGATCAAATTTTATCGATCGATCAAAATAATCGATTAATCAGTAATTAATAATGTTATGTACTTCAATATCTTTTTAAAAAAATACCACGTCCCCCTTTAAATTTATTCATAATTCATATAACTCTTCTCATTGAATGAGTCATAGTAAAGATTTTTATTACTCTGGTATGAGTTTGCCTGATTCTGTGGTAATTGTTCTTTATACTCTTTCACACCTTCTCCCTCGATCTCTCATGGGGCTTTTTCTCTCCGGACTAGTTCTCTCTAGGATCTATTTCTCCTGTCTCTCTCATGACTTGGAAAAGGCTGTTTAGACTTGTAAGGTGACATCCAAATTTATATTTTCTCATGTTATTTGTCAAATTTTCTCGGTGTTATAAATTATATTGCTATTTGCTTTTGTGGTACAGGTGAGGTACGTTCCCCTATGGGTCCCTGACATGTAAGGGCCATAGTATCGGTGTCTACTTTATGCTACTTTGTTTGTCCTTGACCCCTCTCATTCGTTGCTTCTTTCATTCCGTCTCTTGTTCGTTTAGGATTGGAATGCTGCTTACCTGCTCTGCGTAGCTCCTGTTTTTATAGTTATTTGACGGTTGTAGAGTACTACATTCCTACGTGTTATGACCTGTTATGCCATATTTAGACGACGATTGATACACCCTCGGTATCACGTAGTAGCTTTAACAGAAATATGTAGGGATCTTTGTTTCGCCACCCTTTGGAAATTGGAATGATCGTAACCCACTGACTAATCTAAGGGTATACTACGTAAATGTGGTCGTGTGTAGTTTTAAAGAATTTTAGTTCTGTTTTGTCAAGTAGGGCTTTGTCATGTATTTCTAATGGAAAACAAGAGATATGTATTGTCACGTATCTTCACTCTATCTATAGAGCTATAAGCGGTTCAATATGTTCAACATTGCCCAAAAGCACAATGGGTCCCAGTGGAAGTAGTTCTTTTTTATCTTTTTTAAGTTGGAACTAACCGTTTCCGTGGTTTTGTTGACCCTGAATTCTAGAAATATTCTGACCTTGTGCTTTTATGCTATTTCAGATATATACCCCTCTCAATGGTTCATCTCCATGAAGAGCACTTACATTCGTGCTCCTTCCTTTCTCTCCTCAACTAAACATTTCACTGGGCTGTTTTCTGTCTCTCCCTTAATGCAGGTGAAAAAGTATTCACGTAGTTTATGTGGTATGATTTTGGGCGGATGCATTTGCAGAAGCCATCATATCTTGTTGTCTAAATACGGTTATTGTGATTAATATAATCGTCATTATCGTTACGTAGACAAAGTTGGCTAGTATGCGAATATTATGTATGCGACAATGTGCAATGAATAATGAATTGATAGCTGTATGTAGGCGGCATGGTAGATATATTCTGGATGAAATTAATATTAGGTTTACGGACTTTTCTACGTAGTATTCACCAGAAATTCCTTTTTCTATTTTCGATCCCATAGTTACGATAATAGCTTTCTCTCTCTCTCTCTCTCTCTCTCTCTCTCACACACACACACACATACACACTAACCTTTTGTTGTTGTAGGTAAGGTGCTCATGAAATCATTTAATAGTGTTGTCAATTAAATTTCTAATTTTCTCATGCAAAGGCAACCCTACGGTTTAATATGACCATAAAAATGAGCGTTAGCTCTTTTGCCGAAACACATTCATATTTAAATGCTTCAAATTTAATTTGCACCAAATACGGGCATTATAATCTTGTCTATCAAGGAAAGAAATGTATGGGCTATGTGTCAACGGGTGCAAAGGTAAAGCGACCTATATGCAATTAAAATCAGGGCCCCTTAGGACATAAAGGTAATATTTGGTTTAGATATCTGTGTTTTGAGGTTTGTCATGGCAGTAAGGTATAGGACTGGCAGCACTAATTCAACCCTCATAGCAAGCCATTGAAAATACCATAATATTAAAGATTAAAAAAAAACTTTATGTTTCTAACTTATAATTTTCAGTATTGACCCATCCTTGATGCAAAACGGTATGTCCCGCTTCATTTAGTTTTTCAACATGTGTTGTTAATTACATGCCTAACGAATCATGCGCTGACTCCGAAATGAGTCTTTCAAAGTCCAGTTTAAAAAAAAATATGAAATTCCGTCAATTAATCTTTGTCTCAACGTTTTTCAGTTACAAAATGGATCAGCTCTCAAACTATTTTTCAAGGTAAAATTGTACTTTTTATTTTCAACCAATTATGGCCTACCAAATCTATACATACTATATTATGTGATCACTCGTTTCTAGAGTGGTTCCCGTTTTCCCATAAAATTAATACTGCGAGTCCTATACGAGCTGATATTTCCAGAAGTCGAATACAATCTGAGCTCTTTGGATCAATTACTAAATTAAATCAACAATGAAAATTGCAACCATAAAGGCGTTTCTCCAAATTTGTTATCTCCTATGTATTTTAATTTAACGACTCACTACAAGATCAACGTGTACGTTAGTTTCAAATTACTAGATTAGACTGACTTTGGAGAAAATTAGCAAATTTGCATTGTCTTGAGCACATCAGCAGCAAAATAAAAGCATCAGCACAGAGTGCAAAACGGTTCACAGAGTGTAGTACGAAGAGCGAATAAATTTCGCGTTTGATGTAAGTAAATACACAAATTTATATCCGGCAATTTACATCACCATATCAAAGTCTTGTAAATGTTAGAGTCATTTTTACAGCGATTTAACAAAATCAGATATAAAAGTTTTGGAGAACAAAGGTCGATTAAAACAATAGTACATTGTGACTCATTGCATGAAGCAGCTGTAGGAGAGTCAACCATAGAAAATTAAAGAATTTGATGAATCTTTTAACAGTTCGAAACCAGCTGGAAGCATTCTGCCATTAAATAAATGATTTTCAAAAGCACATCTCTCTGTTTTGGAGGACTTAAGAAGAAGAGCGCAAAATATTTTATTATGGAGCCCAAAAACACTGAGTTACATAACGTTAGACATATCGCAGTTTTCCATGGTTTGTAAATTTGCCTCACGAAAAATAGCAGCGTGGTCTGATGCTTTAAATTCCTCGAGATCAACGTGTAGATTTTATTTTGCAAGAATTAGAACCCGAAAAGAAGGCTCGTTTTGCAACGTTTGTGGTTGACAGCTTTTTGATTGCTCTTTAATACCAAGGTCATTATATGTCGTAAACAGGCACGATCTTTCATAAATAAGAGATTGTATGATGATGGCGATTCTCTCTAACAAAAAAAAAAAATCAATGTCGTTATTAAAATTACCTTTTGTAGCTCTTTTGTCTATGATAAAATAAGCAAATAAGATGACTCACAGTTCAGGCAGCTACGTCACTATTGGAAATGCGTCTTTAAACGAATTCACTCCTCATTTAGGAACAGATGTTTTGCAAATTATCATTTGCAGCACATTGAATCATCGAATGCGTGCAAATAAGGAAGTTTATTTTTACTTTTAATGTTCACTGAAAGAAATATAATTGTTGCAAGACTATGTTCGCGCAACAAAAGCGATGTCTTCTGTGACACGTTTAAGTAACTATTTAAGGAATGTAGGTCACCTCTACCTTCTTTCTTCTTAACCGTACTTCGAAAATGTCCTGACATTTTGATTTCCAAGTATAAAATGTTAAAGTATAGAATCAACGCAGATTTTGTTCCTCATTGGGACTTATTAAAGGGCTTTATCTACAGATAAGAATGACACACGTTCTATCGTTTACAGTAAATTCATTTTTCAGGAATTTTTAGTTCCCATTCTTGGTCAGGTTGTGGCTAGTTTTAACAGGAGCATTTTCAACTCATCTCAGTTTACAAAGGGGAGGAGCACCCATGTCTTCAGCTTCCGGATATTTAAACACTTATATCAATGGAAAGTCTCACCGAACCTCAACCATTTCTTCCAAGGTCATTATGTTCTCGAGTATCTCTTACGATAGCTTATTCCTGAAAATTACTCGTTAGCATGACCGATCGTGCAAGAATAAATAGTATAAATTGTTTACTGTGTGCATACGCTTGCTGGAAAAGGACTTCAAACATCAAGTTCAAACTTTTCCGTCGTGCTCCGGCAAACGTTGCCACTCAGCAAACCATGTATAATCAGAATTGGAAAGATGAGATCGATTCATACAGTTGTCAAACAGTTGTCAAACTTTATAGCTTTGTCTTCCCCTCGTCAGATAACAACCGTGGCTGCATAATAATCACTCCATACCAGACTCAAATCTCGAATATTGAGGGTGGCCAAGAAACACGCACGGACCAGTATTTAAAGATATGATTAGAGCAAATACGTGATAAAACCACAAGATTACCCGGTTACCTGTTGTTCTACTTTCGCTTTAATCAGTAGGCTTTTACAGCCATATCGTAGTCTGGAATTATTTCAGTCTGACCTATATCGCACGAGATTAAATATTTGCTGACGTGTTAACTTCTATTTACTCTAGAAAACAATAGTCATATGCAGATTGTATATACTTGATAAGAGTGACTAGACTGATTATGAATAAGGTAACACTTCGCAATCGGCTTGAATGGTTTTATGCTCTCATGCTGTGTGTCATCCTTTTATCATAGATGTAAAGAAAATTCGCCGCTTTCGCTCACCGTAACAAAACTTTGCAAATGAAAAGTCATTAAAAGGAGCAAATAATGATTAATTTACCCTAGTGTGAGCATTGGTTGAGGTCATGCATGAATTTATTTTAAAGAAGTATCATCTAGTGGGAATGGCTGTTGTGCGATAACGTAACTTTGCTATTCTGATTACGAGACGTTTGATGCTAAACAGAACATGCAAGTTTCCAGAGTTATTGACAGAACTGCCAAAAGTCATTCAAGGAGTGCCAAAACTATTGCAACTGGAACTCTCTTGCTTCCAATGTTTTCACCGAGTCAGCAACTTTATATGTACTCATATTTACGGGAATGGTATTTGCCGGTCCTGGAATAGAAGCATAATGTTCTATTTATTGTGCTCATGAAATGATATCAGACAAGAAAGAGCCAGGACAATGCAAATGTTGTAAGGCGTAATATGTTTGCACCAGTTATTTCAATACATTCAGAATAGGCACGTTACATTTTCATACAATCATTGAAAAGACGCTGAAATCTTCCACGAATCCGCGATACTTGCAATCAGAAATGAAGGGCTACGGTAGGTACACCTGTCTCTGGAGAAATTTCCTAGTTCATTTTTCTTAGGTATTTTATTTCATGTACGCTGTATTTTATTCGGTGCAAACGATCATTGCAATGTTTAATTTTGTGTCCAAATTTCTAGCATAACCCATTAAAATGTATTTGTATTGCAAGTTTTCTGCGTGTTCTGAAAATGTTGATGACATCAAATGGCGTGAAACATCATGGCAAATAGAGTCCTTCAACAACTTTGAGCATTATGTATGTATGCATGCATGCATGCATGTATGTATGTATGTATGTATGTATGTATGTATGTATGTATGTATGTATGTATGTATGTATGTATGTATGTATGTATGTATGTATGTATGCATACACATGCATTAGGAAAACGTATTCTTTCAAGATTGTTGGTATTGGTGTGACCATGAATCACTGAAAAAACATATGTATACTCACGTAGAGAGATAATATAAAATGTGACTGTAGACCAATATATAGATATGTACACGTTCCTGCCAAATGTAGTCAAAAGTTTATACGTAGAAGTGTTCAGAAAAATTTCATTTACAATGAATATAAGATACACATTTCTGAAATTCAGAAGACTTAAATGGATTCTTCTTCTTACATAAGTAGGCAGATACAGCAAACGTTGAATTGCCTTGAAGAACCGATATTTGGTTTCATCATAACACCGAAGTGTGAGCATCGGACCTTCAATTGGGTTTCAAAAGCGTTTTAGTCCTTATCGAACTGTTGCGGATAATAATTGCATATCTAATAACAATGAGTTATTTTTCAGATTAAGGGAGTGAAATTAACAATTCTAAGAGAAAACGAAATCCCCCATTTTCCTCAACACAATCAATTAGCACAAATGTACTGAAGTAACAGTGTGTCCTTTCAAAGAGTTGCTATCGGTTACGGTTACTATGTAAAATGGAGAATACCAGTCAATCTCTAACCAACGGATCCATTTCGTTGGCCACTGTCCAGTTTCATTTCGCGTTTTAGATTCGTTGTCCTCTCCTGAAAACATTTTGCTACAATGGGACGCAAAACATACAAGCACAGATGTAATATATTCGCTCCGATTGCCTGGTGGTTAGAGCGTCCGCCTCGGATGCGGGAGGTCGTGGGTTCAATCCCCGGCAGAGTCCTACCAAAGACTTATACAAATGGTACTAACAGCTGCCTCGCTAGGCGCTCAGCATTAAGAGGTTAGTGTTAGGACTAGTTAGCCTGGTGTCCCTTGCACACTTGTATATATTTTCCTGCATACAAGAGCTAAAGACTTGATAAGTGATAGAATGATGCTATCTTAAAAAGAACATCAATATTCTGAACGTAAGAATATTAACTTGAATCTGTAGTCCAGTCCAGGCACGATCGTCTTTACATTTTAGCTATTACGCGCTCCCGCAGTATGTGCAGAGAATTAGTATTTTTAAAAACTGTTTTGGCTTCTTTTTTTAAGAGTTCAGAGTTAGCTCTTGACTTTCTCATGGGTGACGTTGCCAATAATACATGGGCCAGGTTGGCAATAATACATGGGGCAAGTTGGCAATAATACTCGGGCAATGTTGCCAATAATAGATGGGCACGTCGCCAATAATACATGGGTCAGGTTGCCAATAATACATGAGGCAAGTTGGCAATAATACTCGGGCAATGTTGCCAATAATAGATGGGCCTGGCTGCCAATAATACATGGTTCAGTTTGTTAATATCGCATAGGACAGGTCGTTAATAATTCATAGGTCTGGTTACAGCGGCCGTTTTAAGCTTGTGCGGACCCGATGCGAAATGAATGCAGTGGGACCCAAAAATCTAATTTCTGTATCACTGAAGAAATTGTGACATATTCACGGAAAAATGCAGGTTTGTGTTCAAAATCAAATTTAGTTTTAAATAATCTGCTTTATTTATAATCTTTTTTTAAAAAACAAACTCCAAAATTTTCGGGATCTTCTTACCAATTATAAACGGGCCAGGTTGTTAATAACATATGGGCCGGCTTGTCAATAATACACGGGCCAGGCTGTTAATACTACATGGGCCGGCTTGTTAGTAATACATGGGACAGGTTGTTAATAATCCTTGGGCCGATTTGTCAATAATACACGGGCAAGGTTGTTGCTAACACATTGGCCAGCTTGTCAAAAATACATGGGCCAGTGAAGGCACGCGTTATGTGTCACTGTTTGACCTAAACACAGATTGGTTTGGTTTTCATACTGTATATTATCTGATCGCCGGCTGATGACATCAGTATCTGGTCAATTTTTCCTATAACCTTTCACTTAAAAACTAGATTTCTGAAGAAAAAAAAAATTCTCAGCAATGTAATCAGAATTTCGCAATTCTGAACTGATACTTGATTTTTTTTATGGCGGCAGAAGGTCGCTTGTAACGCTATCTATCTAGCTGACAATAAACTGCATTACTCATACGATAAATGGAATAAAGTGCTCCCGTCAAAATTAATTGCGCACTCTAAATTGTTATTCTTGTTTTGGATCATAATATTTAACAGTTAATGATAAAGTAAATGTTCATAGTTGAGTTTGTCTATGTTTAACATTTTACATTGTGGTGCAAATACATGTAATCCTATATACAGACTTCACTCTTAGTCCATCTTTTCTTTTATACTTCTTTTGATTTTGTTTTTATACTATAGCGAAGTATATATGATACGTTAAGCTCAGTTGTTCGGGCTCAAGAGTGCAGAATACCCTAGGCGCCTCCATCTGCATATCAAATGAGGAAGAAGTTGCGTTGTCTAAGAGATTAGCTTGCCGATATCGTCACAGAAAGGGTGCAATTTTAATCATACCATCGGAACATTCAAGGTCTGCTGTCGTGGTATACCTTGGGCAAGGCACATTACTCCAATTTCCTCGGCACTCAGGGGGCAGGGGCCAGTTTTTATGTACAAATTTAATGCCGCAATCAGCAACCTAGTATAAAAATCATAAAAAATCAAATACACAAGTGAGGTCAAAAAGGTCCATATTTTTAGATACCTATGTTAAAACAAACCAAAATACTATTATCCACTTGACCAGAGAAGTCAATGGCAGTTCATAGCAGAAGATGTTTATGCACTCCAACCCCAAATTTATTCTTACAGTGCAAACACAAGCCCTTTTCCTAGATAACAATTCTTCAAAACAGCGTGTACTAAACAGGCTGATGCGATTGAAAATAGTTGTCATCCAAGCCGTTTTTGAGATATTCAGCTTTGTGTGTGTGTGTGGGGGGGGGGGGGACCTGACAGATGCACAAATCCCCATTCCCCAAAAATATAAAAAAGTATTTTATGTTTGTATGTTTGCATGTTTCCCCCTCAGATATGTTGTATGTTTTATTTAAAAAGAATTTTATTATCAACAATTCTATTTTTTATTTTTCCCTAGTGTTATCTATAGGGTTGTTCGTCCGAGCCTGGTTTTATTTACCTCGGAGTACCTTCCCTGAAAATGTGTGACCTTTGCTAGAGGTCCCTCAGTGTTTGCTATTTGTGTTAGTGCTATATTGTGTGTATGCTATATTTTCGGTATGTTTGAGATAGCAAGTATTAGTCAGGATTTTTCCCCAGTTGTCTTATTTCAATTCTTTGGATTTAGAATCCATTATAATATATTTTATATTATTTATCCGTTAATTTATTTTCAATTTAGAATTTTAGCGATCGAAACGGTGTACTATATTAGTTTAAGAAAAAAAATTTTTATATTGTTTTATTCGAGTGTTAATCTGTGTCGTTCCTCGTAATAGGTTCTTTAAATATATAGGTAGGCTGTGCTCGATTCAAGGTCCACACTTCTTTATTCTCCTTGTATTTCTCTTGATTCGAGTTAGGCCTCTTTTAATTAGTTAAACTATTTCTTAGAGATTTCCAAAATTGTTTAAGACACTACAAGAATGTAGGTCGGTTGACCATACAGTGCGGGAGCTGTATGGTTAGAGATAAGGAAGATAGTCAGTGGGGGTTATACTGCATGTATTTGTGTTTGTGTTTATGTTCTATATGGGGTGTTTTTCCAGGACTCTTTCATGGGCCTGTCCACTTCGCGTAGATATTCAACTTGCCCCCAAACCCATGTGTTTACTGCTATGGGAGGCTAGCTCTTCCTCCTAGCCGACAATTGGTATTTTATTATCAACATACTGCAGAGCAGCTATGGAAGGTGTACATGCCTGACATCAGTTTCAAGAACGAAACACCTAGTTCACAAATATATCCATATCTTTAAATAGTAGACAATAATAGCTGAAAAAGTCACACCATAGCGTTAAGTTCGAAATTTGCCAGGGGCGAATTTACGAAACTGTAACCTGCCACCTAACTATGGAACGTCTACATGCCTGACATTAATTTCATGAACAACACAAGCCCGAAACACCTAGTTCACAAATATATCCATATCTTTAACTAGTAAACGATAATAGCTGAAAAGGTCACACCATAGCTTTAAGTTAAGAAATTTGCCCGGGGCCAATTTATGAAACTGGACCCTGCCACCTCAATAACTTATTTGTATAACTGTGTCGTAAAAGACTTCCGGTACTAATCCAGTTCCCATGGTAAACCTATGTAAACACCATGATATTAAAAAGTCAATAACTTTAAATTTCTGAGTGCTCATGATCAAACCTATATTTATCAGTATAGATGAAACCTTGATGACAGCTTCTGTGTAGAGGAAAGGATATGAGCCGCGGCATTTTCTGGAACTGCAGGTGTTTGAAACATGTGCTTTCAGTTCCGCACCAAAGAGTCAGGTGCTAATTTCAGTAATGAGTGTTCCAAGCTCAAGACTGTAAAAGAACTGAAATTCCATCAAGAAAACAATGTCTCTATTTCATATCAGTTACAACCAGGATAAGCTCTCAACATATTCTACTTCCTACAAAATAACTTTCCTTATCAACCAATCCTGGCCACCCAACCCCATATATACTCTAATTTATGTTCACCCATTTCCAGGATGGTTCCCATTTTTCCATACAATTAGTACCGTGTGTCCTAAAGCACCCAACCAAACCAAACCAATTTTACGTCCGTTGGTACTCCCTTTATTATTACATTTATTGATATTAAATATGGCGCACACGATAAAAGATCGTGGTGACATACTTTATTTAAGTAGTTACTAAAATTTGTTTTTTAAATCATGTCAAAGCTAAAACTGCTTTTCCTTTTCGCCTATTATCACAACACATACATTTATATTGCATCTTAGGATGAAAATATGTGGGCCCGATAAGTAAGTTCACTTGACCTACGTTCCTCATTCTTTTACTATTTAAAATCGCATCAAAACCGATATCTTTTCATCAATAACAGCTAAATGTGTACTGGGGTTGCATTTTCAGACCGAAGTCCTTTAGTACACTAAATCAACTTTTACAGGGCTTAAATCGCAAGGTGAAATTTAGGGGACTAGTTAGTTATAAATTTAACTTCCGTTCTAATTCAAACAAATCAAACAATTTTGCGAAACGACCTTTCATTGCAAATGTTTCCTATCATAGTTCTTAATAAGGAAGCAGAACATATATTATTATTGGATTTATGGCCTTTATTCTGAATCTGTATTCTAGATAGATAGATAGATGGATACAAATCACAGTTTCATGTTAACATTAATTTAATACCGTCTGTGCTATAAAATATGGAAGCGGTTGCCGTTGAAAAAAATAGCCATGATTTGCACTTACATGTATTACCATGTTGCCAGGTATACTTGTCTCATTACTGGTGGTAATGAATACACTTACATGTATTACCATGTTGCCAGGTATACTTGTCTCATTACTGGTGGTAATGAATACACTTACATGTATTACCATGTTGCCAGGTATACTTGTCTCATTACTGGTGGTAATGAATACACTTACATGTATTACCATGTTGCCAGGTACACTTGTCTCATTACTAGTGGTAATGAATACACATACATGTATTACCATGTTGCCAGGTACACTTGTCTCATTACTGGTGGTAATGAATACACAGCGCTTACAAAAAACGGACATCATTCAACTATGTATCGTAATCAAGGACAAAATAAATGTCAGCCTTCTAAATTTGTCCTTGAATCTGAATGTGTGGAATATGTTATTTTTTCCTCAAAATAGGACATGTTCCTGATCGTTATCAACCATAATGGAATCTATACAAAGTTTTTACCGTTGTTATGGTCGGAATACCATTCTTTCACAAACGATGGCAAACTATGAAACACACATACATAAAAGAGCCCATAAGCAACTGCAGTTCAAAAGTTATTTTATTAAAAGACCTTTGAACTAATTTATTTTCCAGGGTATACATTTTTGAGATTTTGCTATTAAAAAAATACATTTTCTTCGGTACGTACATTTGCATTTCAGATGATAAGTAAATAGTTTTGTGTTATAAATGATATAAAGTACAATGGGACCTATTGTTATACGTCGTTAGGTTAACCATGCTATATCAAGACCTATTATACGTCGTTAGGTTAACCATGCTATATCAAGACCTATTGTTATATGTCGTTAGGTTAACCATGCTATATCAGGACCTATTGTTATACAACGTTAGGTTAGCCATGCAATGTCAGGACCTTTTGTTATACGACGTTAGGTTAACCAGGCTTTATCAGGACCTATTGTTATACAATGTTAGGTTATCCATGCAATGTCAGGACCTATTGTTATACAACGTTAGGTTAGCCATGCAATGTCAGGACCTATTGTTATACCATACGACGTTAGGTTAACCATGATACGTGGTTATTCGACAATTTTTTTAATGCACAAATAACGTTCAATCTGTTAGGAATAACAATGTTTGTGGATATTAGTTACACGTATTAAAGACACCTAATGTCTAGTCTTACAGTATTTGGTACCTTCAGATAAGAAAACTTTAAGGCATAAATTGCGTTTTCAACGAACGCGATTTTACCTTTTAAACTCGTAGGTATTTTAGTAATTTTATTTTCAGAGCAAACCGTTTGCATTTAGTAGCATTACAGTAATGACGTATCAGGGAGACATCGTTTATGTGATTTACCAATATCTTTGTATTTTCTGTAGTTACTTAAAATCTGAGAGGAACTGGTGACATGGAGTACTTGTTCCTGTAAATTCCTAACCATAACTGTCCTTCTGTGGTGTCTTCACGATAAAGAACTCAAACTATGCGTTCCTTTATAAGGCAGGCAATCCTAGTGCCATGGCTGCAACTATTCACAGGAAGAAGGAATTACAAGTACACGTACTCTAGAGTCCTCACAGGAAAGCATTTAATAATTGTTTCAGTGTCTTATAAATCTAAAATCACGCCACTTTATTGTGCTATAGTACTTAGATCTTTTGACAGACAGAAATACAATTTCCATCCGGCGATAACTGGGACGTTGCGACCTTCCATTGTTCTGTTTTGGAGAAGAAGAAAAAATTGCCTTGCTGAGCAAGGTTGAAATATCATATCTGATACAATTATATGGTTCTATCTTTTTTTTTTGCATGTCCTAAGAAGATACAACCAAAGTAGTATAGAAAAAGCCAATGAAACTGCCGAATATTTTAGCAGGATGAGCAAAGAACAAAACAAGACTTTTTTTTCCACCCAGCATTTGCATATGATAACAATATTTTCGTCACGTACGCTCAGTAAGGATGGTTGCAATTTTGCTCTTGAAAGGGTGGGGTACTCCACTGGACTCAAGCTTCGAAGGTGTGATGGACACGATATTAAAAGTTAAAGGTAAAGATGATCAGTAACAAATGACCATTAATTATGATTTTTATTGTTGGCTAGACATCTTGGTCTTGTAAATTAAATCCTATTGCTGTCATCATTCTGCCACGAAGTCAGTTTACGTAACTGAGACATCAAAAAGGTCTATGTAACTATGTGTGTGCGTGTATATATGATGTTCCTCTTAGGTAAAAAAATAAAAATAAAATTGCATGACTGTTTTAAGTTAATATCTGTCTGTGATGATTTAAATCTACAAAACCGTGATTATTGTGGCTCTATTGGCAATGGACTTGTAATGTCCTTGGAAATAATACAACAACTTCGAAAGATTGAGTGCATAATTGACTAGAGATTTAGGATCTGACAGGAAGATATTATCACGTTGTTTTATGGAGAACATTAATGTTCTGAACGTAATGAAATTGTTTCTTCAGAGCGTCACGAAGAGGAATTGTTGTTGTTGTAGTGTTTAAAGCCATGTTTCAGCACACGATAGGCTATACATGGCGGCCAGTATTAATGGTGGAGGAAGAACCCGGGAAAACCCCAGGAAGAACCACCGACCCACGAGAAGCTACTGGCAAGCTTTCTTACATACCCACATTAGCCGAATTCGAGACTCGAACCCACGCAGACATAGGTGAGATGGCAGTGATCTGTAACGGAGAGCGCTTTAGACCAGTCGGCCACTCGGGGCCCCACGAAGACGAATGATGTCATCAACATACCATTGGGCCTCCAATACAAAGATTATTTTTTATGGACACCGTGATATAGTATGCGTGATATAGTATGTCTGATATAGTATGTGTGATATAGTATGTGTGATATATGTGTGATCTAGTATGTGTGACATAGTATGTGTGACCTAGTATGTGTGAAAATTCAGTTTTTTTCAGTAATTTTCTTCGGGTTCTTTTTTAGTTCTGATTTCATTTGAGTTCTTTTGCTTGACTTGGAGTATTGTTTTAAACAAATTAATTTTTAAAGAGGATAAGGATTTCAATGTTATTCTGCAATTACAATGGAAACCTAGAATTTATTTTAAATATATTGAAATTTAAAATTAATTTAATTAACATATTACCAACAGTATCATACATCATATGTCAATGTTTCGCCTTAACACGGATTAGTTTGGTTCCTTTGATGTGGGTGGTATTTTATAAGCAGGTATTGACGATCATTCCTTTATAATGTCAGCGTTTCCATAAAAAGTCCGCTAGAAATGTAATTATATTGCACACTAAATGTCGCTACTTTGGAACTGAGACTTGGGTTTTCATTTGGTTGGCTTCAGATCTTAGCCTACTGAATGCCTGATAGACTGAGTGAGAATAAGCAACTCTCATAAAATTACTCGATTAATGTCTTCCTGTTAAGCCATTCTGTACCTCTGCCTTTTCCTATCTTATTTTTGGAAATTTCATGCATATTCCTGTAAATAGCTGCCTCAAAAAAAGCATTTGGTTTCTTATTTTCCAAGATTTTATTCTTTTATTTATTTTATACCTAGAAGCGAAATGTATGCAAGATTGAACTTCTGCTTGTCGTCATTCCTTGTTAGTCGATAACTCCTATATTGCTACACCTATTGAAATCATATTTGCGTTGTATGTGCATCGTGGGATGAAGGTTTTATGGTTACCAACATTGAGTTCTGCTGACTTGTTCTACATGCTAAACAACTTGCTTACAAAAATATCTGAGTTTGAAAAATCCCATACTATTTTAACACCTATTTCCACCACACAAGCAGTGGAGTATGTGAATAAGGTTACATTAAACACAAAATGCTGCGTCGGTTTGATTCGCTCTCCATCATTAATCAAAACTATTTTTAGATTATATCCTGTCTTGACTCAAGGTTCAAATCATTTATACCGAACATTAACCGATTTGTTTCATCATGGAATGAGTGTTACGCAGTGAGACTTCAATAATATGACCTGCTTTCCGAAAGGGACTTAAGCTCGTTTAAAATCACATACGCACTCTCGAACCCATGTACCTTTTTACATATTCTCACCATAATAGCACCAGGGAAGCAATTCAGAGAAAATGTGTTTCTTTTGCAAGAAGTCAGTTGCTGTAATATTATGTTTCGTTTTTAAGTTCTAATTACATTGGTTACAATTCGTTTCGGGGATTTCATTCCAGTAATTCCAGTATTGTCTTCATGCTTGCATATTTTACGATTTATTTCAAAGAAGCGAAGGTATTATTTGAGATCCTAATCACCAACAAGTGGCATAGTAATAATTCATTACAAGTAAGATTAAGAAACAAACCTTGTCCCGATATGATAATAATACTGGACAATGATCATGGACAGGAGTTTCGTGTGAACCAATTTTTATAATTACATGGACCGACTATAATATCAGTTTGCACATTGTAACAATAACTGTATATTCAGTTGTGTGAGATATCTAGATATGAACAAGGTACTTAAGAAATGGGGTCATTGCATAGCAGAAAGATTGTATCTCCTTATATGAAAGTACGTTTTATTAGGACAAACAATAGTTGGCTTCATCCTTGATATAATAGTAATTAAATTTTGTTTATTTAATTTTATTGCCTTGTTTTCCTCTGAGAAGACCATGTTCCGCCAAGCTTCAACTCCCCTCAGCCTCCACCAAAGAGTTCATTCAATAAGCATGCCAACAAAACTGTTTGATCTTTTTAAAATAATTTTTAAAATAATTATTTTTAAATAAATATTTTTAAAATAATTAATTAATTAATAAATATTATTTTTAAAATAAATATTTTTTAAAAAATTAAAACTACGTTATCGCTTTTATAGTTCTCCAATTACTGTAACTTTGATGTGCCTGGCGGGCCCGTAAAATTAGCTTCCATTCAATTGCAAATAATTCGGTATAATTATTCGACAGGGATAGTTTTCCAAACAAAATTGTACCTTTCGGATCTAACGAGTTGACAACTGTTAGATTTGGGTCGACCCTTTTATATGTGAATTCTAGAAAAGGTCGCAAAGCTTTACTTCTCAGAATATTAGACAATACGGATACATATGCAAATTAGATCTTAATCGTGCCCATATAAGTTACAAACAGCTGTAAGTTTAAAGCAATTTTATAAAAGGAACATTTTCTAGGTAATCTCAAGCTGCGCATTTCCATCATTTTCCAATAAATTAATCTAGTCAGCGTTCTATAGGTGGTTGACATCCGCAGCCTCTTTTATATGTGGTTGACATCCGCAGCCTCTTATATATGTGGTTGACATACGCAGCCTATTCTATATGTGGTTGACATACCCAGCCTGTTCTATATGTTGTTGACATTTTTCGTGTTTAGGCTCGAATAAACAGAAACACAAGAGTGAAAACAACAAGCTTTGAAAAATTTTACAAATAATTTATTTCCCTGGAAAAATACTGTAATAATGAAGGGAAAAAAGAACTTACGGTTTTAAGAATTAAATCCAAAAATAATCCAAGAAAAATCCACGAATAAAATTTTAGAAGTCCTAATAATGAAATCTTCTAATGAATTCAAGTTCGAGACCCGACGAAGAATCCAGATGGAAGGCTATAACGTATTCTGTATCCTGTACAGTGCTGTTTTCTACAGTTCCTTGTAGAAACATAGGAAATAACACTCCGGTGTTGGAAATCCTAATAAACTTTTTAAGAAATGTCTTTGTTCAAGAATTCTGTATGAGCACTCAAAATATTTCCACAGAAACGAATTAATCATTTAGAATCCAAATAATCTGAAGAAAAATTAACATATAACTAGAAAACTGGTTACAACAGAAGAAAACGACTTGAGATCAAGCGTTTAAAGCACAGACTGAGATTATTTCTCTAGAACGATGGTTATATAGTAATATTGAAACGCAGAATGGGTACCCGTATGAGATCACGTGATCATGTTTACATCACGTACTCTCAGCATGGCCCTGACAAAAACCAATCATTTTACTCTAAGAATAAAATTAAAAATAGTTGTTTACTTCACTAACACTATTTACAAGTTTAGGGTCACGTATCCAATACAGCATCAATCTCACCCTTATTATTTCCACAAAAAAATAAAATAAAAGAACTTGTTGACGTATCTATTGCTAATTTTGAATTAAGGTCGGGAACGAGGTCAGCTTTAAGTGTTTACAAATGAACAGTCAAGGTCAAGCTATTTTCTGGAAAAAATAATTCCAAATCACTTAAACAAGATTATATTATAATAGCATGTAATAGAATAACAAAAAATTAAAGCTTACCAACAAACAATAAAATTAAAATAAATATAAAATAAATCAGATATACGTAACAATATGCACAGCCTGTTCTATATGTGTTTGACTTACCCATCCTGTTTATTGTTATTATGTACCTTTTGTAGTTTGTAACTGTTTGCTAAAATGTGTATCATTAGCATTGTTAATAGTACATATTAGTCACCATCACTGTAGGTTTACAAGATTTAGAAACAGAAAATAGCAAAACGTACAACCCCGATGATATGCAAATAATCAATGCATTGGGTACTGATTTGTCCTGTGTGAGGTGAAACATTTACGGGGTGGGCATTCAGTATAGACAGTTCTTTAGAAGTAAGCAAGCTAATGACACCGTATTAAATTAGTGGTCGTACAGCCATCTTGCTATTATTCCAGCATCCAGCTAGGAACTAGTTTAGATGGACACACATATAGACAGTCGATAGCGGACAGACATCCCTCATTTATTATGTTCGAAGATATAGCTAGCCAGTTTTAGATAGATAGATAGATAGACAGATAGATAGATAGATAGATAGATAGATAGATAGATAGATAGATAGATAGATAGATAGATAGATAGATAGACATTAGTGGTCCAACATCCCTCATATCCTTTTTGCAGGATATAGCACGCCAGTGGTTGCTGGTACGGTCCACGCATAATTTCTATAATGTTATTAGAATGCCATTCTTCGGAATGAGAAGATGTTTCAGTGTAGCAGAAATGTAGAATCGCGTCAATGTATTACGTGATTGCATATAGATACTTTCTTTTAAAGCGGTACTATAAATTTGTTTTTACTTTGGTTCATAACTTGAACGTTGCAACTGTATAACATTTATTCGGGTCTGGACTAACATTTACCGTGCCGAACTAGTTTGAAATGATACCTTTAATTCTTTTTACTGGTACCCAAAATAAAAAAATTCAAACCGACAAAATGATCTCTTCAATATTAATGACAATCTTCTCACCACTGAAAACTTTAGGCAAAGTTTAAAATATCGGTACTTCCTTTGAGCAACGTTACCATTGGGGTTCCTGATGTCATACCAAATGTTAAATTGCTTCCTTTAATTATTGTTTTTTTCTTCTTTTTCTTTCTAACCGTTTTTTTTTAATATTCCCTTGCAGACAATGCTTCCCTAAGTTTCTACTCATATTAAAGCATGAAATGGAATGAAACACTCCATCAAAGGAATCTCTCAGGCAGAATTACAAAACCGATATTGTACAAGTGCTTTATATTCTTTAATACTAGCATATCAATTTCGAATAATCATTTATTTTCTCTTGTTTTCTTATATTTCGCAGTTTTAGGTTCAGACAAATGGCGACCACATTGAACTTTGTTCCGTTTTGCTTTAAATTATTAGCGAAATGATTCATCTTTGACTGTAGCATGACACATCGAAACTTGAATCTCCAAACGGTTCAATCTAACGCGCTTACACAGAATCCTATCAACTTGAAAGCAAATATCCCGTGCAAGAGAGAGAGAGAGAGAGAGAGAGAGAGAGAGAGAGATATTTAATATTTGCAACATTTCGCACTGTTATGACATAATGAATTTTCTTTATTCCATGTATTTCAACCTGCCAAGCTCTTGACTGAACGTTTTTTTATCATTCTGTCATGGATTTTATTGATGAATATGAGTTTGCCATGACAGCGGAGTTATAAACAAAGAATATTTTAATGCAATGCAAAAATGCGAGCTGCTTTGGCATATACTTTCTTACTGTTATTCAAAAGCTTCCTAACGTTCTGTCTGTGATAAAACTACATACTTGTATTGCGCCAAAAAATTGTCGAATTTGATGATTACTATCCCAAATAAACAACAATTTTAGCTTTGCGAAACTTGGTTTTTGGATTTAGGTCTGACGTCCCCGAGCAGAAAGGTATAGCAGAATTACATTATTAAATTGCGAATATATCAATAACAATACTGGCAAGTGATAATTTATTCTGACTGTTTTAAAGATTTCACTCTAGCGGGAGAAAATGGCATGCATGTTTTATTTATAACCGCAGAATTTGAATGCAGTGCTGCTTAGATTTTGAATGCAATTTTCAGTCTTCCAGTCGTCATGAGGGCCAACGATTTGGTGAAGAGGTTATCGATACAAAATTACTATATTTATTGATATCTGGGTCTAGAAAGAGCATTGCTGTTATGAGCATTGTACATGGCGGTAGGCGGTCCGTTCCATATGTGCAATGTAGAATGTGGACATTTTAAGCAATATATTCATTGAGTCTGGCAGAACCACCATACCGATTTGATTTCCTATCGATATAATTGCTTTATACAATTCAAGGTTGCACCTTGAAATACTGATCTAGGGCGGTCACTGCCTTGCAGATACATTTGTCCTTTTTTAAGAAAATGGTGGATTTGTACTTTTACTTTGCATAAACTACTTTCGTCTATTGCCTATAAATTTTGCATACAAAAGAATACTCGAAGAAGTCAAGTGAGTCAAGGTATTGAGAAAGTGAAAGATAGATGGAGGGAGGGATAGCATACATATATATATATATATATATATATATATATATATATATATATATATATATATATATATATATATATATATATATATATATATATATATATATATATATATATATATATATATATATATATATTCTGATTTGAAAAAATAAATAAATCCTTGCACTCTAAAGCCGCTATCATGTAAGTATTGTTTTACGGCCTCTAAAGCCTCAAGTTTATCATCTAGCTTTTCGTGACAATCAATCAATTGCAACATACCCGATGGGTGATGCATCCGTGTAATTACATGCCAATCTCATGTATAAACCCTCAGTCAGGTTTCATGCAGTGATCTCTGTCGAAGCGGCAAAAAGGAAAAAGTATTAAAGTTGTTGAACGAAATCATACTCTAGACTCCGTGTGTGGTCTGCCTTATTTAAAAAAAACAGGTGTTTTATCAGAATAAGCCACGATTAAACTTTAACGAGACAGCAGGGTGTTGGATCAAAATAATGAGGATATAAACCGTCTTTTTCTCCAACATTGCTCGAAGCAAAAGAAAACTATGGGACTAAGAGCTCATTTTCTGTTGGATAGACATGGCTTTGTGAAATTATGCTTACCAATCATCAATGTTTCAGCTAAAAATCTTAGTCAAACAATAAATGATTCTTAGTATAGGTAGAATATATAATGTTCGAGCAGAAATATGCACGAGAGGGTAAGTGTGAAATGATACGAAATTTATTATAGCTACCTAAGAATAATGGTGCGTATAGCATGCTGTAAAGAAAACGTGTGATCTGATTTAGGGATGCCAGCATTTTTTTTTAATTGATTGGCAAACGCTCAATATGGTATGTTCTACATTTTTAAGCTAAGGTGATCATATAACGTTCTGAGAAGAAAAGAACCTAGCAGACTTAAATTAGAATCGACGTATTTTCCTTACACTGTAAATTTTATATCGTAAAAAAAATATCGGTCACAGATTATGTAATACAAATAATCGGAGTCTGTCAAATTTACCGTCTGTCAGATCTGTTGCGTACTAAACAGCGGTAGCTGACGTGGGTAACGTGCTACATTCGGAAGCAGAGGTGTGAGGGTTCTATTTCAGCTGCTGTGTGTTTTTGGTAAGCACCAAAACCAGACGTTTCGTATAAAACGGTCAGAGATTCTGGAAACTTTTAAAATGTCTAAACACCACGAATGGAAAAATTAACATCACCTGATGTAGATTTCAGAATTATTTAATGTACAATATGAGATGGTACAAAACCTCAGATTAAACGAAACAACTAATATTCGCCGTGAAAATCTGAATTGCAAATTAACTGAAGTAGAAGTACTACATGCTATAAAAAGTATAAAATCAGGTAGAATCGATGACCTTTTCATAATTATTTTAAGGCAACTGGAAATATTACGGTACCTATCTTATTGTCCATTTTACATAACTTGTTTGATCTTGGATATTTCCTGAAGTATTGGACCATGCGTGTCATCGAACCTATTTGGACCATGGATGTCATTGCACCTATTTACAGAAAAGGAAATACAAATATACCTGTCATTATAGAGCTTTGTATAGCTTTTTATCAGTCCTCAACAAAATATTTACTTAAATTTTAAATAAAAGACTAGCTAACTGCTTTAAGGACAATGTTATTTTAGGTGACGAACATGATGGTCATAGAAGTGGATAATATATTTACCCTAAGCACTTTGATATGTAAACAAAGAGGTAGGTGATATGCTCGTTTTATGAAAAAATCGTTTGACCATATAGACAGAAGCATACATTGTCATAAATTAGTAAGTGAGAATATTAGTAGCAAAATGCTTACTATACTACAAGCCACATATGAAATGTGAAAGGTTGACATGCTTAGTATACTACAAGCCACATATGAAATGTGAAAGGTTGACATGCTTACTATACTACAAGCCACAGATGAAATGTGAAAGGTTGACATGCTTACTATACTACAATCCACATATGAAATGTGAGAGGTTGACATGCTTACTATACTACAAGCCACATATGAAATGTGAGAGGTTGACATGCTTACTATACTACAAGCCACATATGAAATGTGAAAGGTTGACATGCTTACTATACTACAATCCACATATGAAATGTGAGAGGTTGACATGCTTACTATACTACAAGCCACATATGAAATGTGAAAGGTTGACATGCTTACTATACTACAAGCCACATATGAAATGTGAAAGGTTGACAGAAAAAATTAACTGCTGGTCTGGGGTAACACAAGATTGCGTTTTATCACGTATTGTATTTTCATTATTTCTATATGATTTAAATTCACACATTTCTGAAAATCGGTGAAATATTATAATTTCTAAGTTATGTACACTGTTGCGTGCAGATGACTTGGTTGTGCTATTCAACTTCAAAACATTGTAAATAGACTAAACGAATACTGGAAACCAAAGACAAACTTGGAATAAACTAAAATTGTAGTTTTTTGAAGAGGGGGATATTTGAGAGGATATGAAAGATGATAGTTTGTTCATTGTGTGATAAAGACAGTATCTTGTTAAAGATGCGTATTTTCTTCTAAAAAAATGGATGGTGTATGTGTCACAAAACGCTAGCAGCACAAGCGGCAAGGGCACTTTATAGTTTGATGATCAGAGTTAAATAGTTTAGTAAACTGTCTACAAAAACTCTCTTTCAAATATCTGACACGAAAGTAGCACCAATTTTAAATTATGGATCTGATGTTTAGGATTTCTTAAAGTAAATGACATTGAAACTGTGCATACGTCATTTTGTAAATACAACATTGGGTTTATAACACACTCTACAGACTTTTAAAAGAAAAATCTTTACTGAATTTGGTAGAATGCCAGTGCAGTTAGTAAGATACAGAAATATCCTTAAGTATTGGTTTAAATTAAATAAAAGTGACTGATGATAGATTCCCAAACAAAACTGTAACCTATGATTGACATGGGGCGAACACTGAGACTATTGGGCAAATAAAGTTAATAGTCTGCTGTTTTCATACGGAATGGGAGAAGTTTGGGTTAATCAAGGGGTGGGTGTAAACATATTTTTCAACAAGAATTAAATAGAGAGCCAAATTAAATGAAGAAATTACGATTTTATAAGATCAGGAATGACCTCAATTGTCAATACGAAATAGACTATTTGCACTCTTCACAGTTTTAGCTTAATATGCATATTCAAAAAGGGAACTTTTCCCATAATGGCAAATATAGGTAAGTATAAAATTATAACCTATGTTGAAACACTGTGCCCTTTTGTGTATATATAGAAGATGAGTTTCACACTGCTGTTAAATGTCCCATGTATGATAATCTGAGAAAGGCTTATGTATCTTGATACGTTCGTTGTAATGCAGATCACATCAAATTTTATAACTTTATTCAGAGAATCAATAATAATATTAATATCCTACATATTTTCGCTATTTATCTAGCAAGATCGATACAAGTTAGAGTCGTTGTATTCACCCGAGAGTTTTATGTTTTGTGGTTGTACCATATTTGTTAATACATGCAAGATTATTATTATTATTATTATTATTATTATTATTATTAACATCATTATTATCTCTTATTCAATATCTTGTTACAATATTCTCACGGCACACTGCCTTTGCTACCTCAATCCCATAACGTTCATGGTACATATGGTAGAATCTGGTGTTAGAGGCTTTCAGTGTTACCACGCATGGTTTCTATATTTTATAAGTACAAACAAATTTTCTCCATACGATGAACACATATTTATACAGATAATCCTATCTTTGATTATTCTTAACATAAGTTTGCTATCTTGGCAACAGAAAATAAACATATAGTTTATTATAATTATTATAATATACACAGTTAAACCGTTCCTAACGGAATTGGAATTCGCTGCTACCGTAGCCGCTTACCAGCGGACCTAACAAACTTAAAAGATGATACATCGAGTCATACGAGCATGAAATCGATAGAGAAATGGTTTGTTTCCTGAGAAATTGGAGTATTATAATCGTTATGTCTTGACAGACAAGAGGTACACACAGTTTTGATGAAATTTGAACTAGTACTCGCCATTTGCATTGTTAGTTACAGGACTACACAAATCTCGCAACCTATATGTGCATGACATCAGAGATCCTGTGGTAACATGATCTCAGCAACAAAACCCCTTTCCAATATTGTACAAAAAGTCGAAAATATTAAATAAAAGACACACACTGTTTGTAAAAGATTGAAAGGGCAAATGATTCTCAACATATTTATTCAAAGGAACAACAACCAGAAACATATCCCTGTCGCAGCAACTTGAAGAAAGGCAGATTCATCAACGATGGTTTTGTTGTATCACGTGACTACCGTATTGACATGTGCTCTATGCGTGATGAATCTGTCTATGTGGCAGCGAATTCCAATTATTTGTTAGGCAATTGGCTTTGACATCACACCCCAACATAAATGTCAAAATATCAAAAAATGGCATGGGAAGAGTCAGAGGAAATTCAGATTAGCGTTTGAGATACTGTTAAACGAAAGGAAGTTTCTTTTCGTTCCCTAATTATCAAAGGTTGCAAACAAAAGCTAACTGTCTTTTGATCTCGTTGAGTTTGAGCCACAGCTTAATTCATCAATTGTTTTCAAGTGTGAACACCTGTTTTAAAGCCTAATTATACTAACTGTCCTAAAATTGTCAGTCGTGTATTTCACAAGTATATGTTGTTGTTGTTGTTGTTGTAGGGTTTAACGCCATTTTTCAGCACACAATAGGCTATACATGGCGGACAGTATTAATGGTGGAGGAAGAACCCGGGAAATGCCCGGAAAGAACCACCGACCCTCGAGAAGTTACTGGCAAGCTTTCTCACATAACCACATTGGTCGATTCCGAGACTCGAACCCACGCAGACAGAGGTGAGATGGCAGTGATCAGCAACGGAGAGCCCTTTACACCACTCTGCCACTCGGGGCCCCTCAAGTATATGTAAGTTGTCAATCAGTAATTCTATTTATTATCCGTTTCTACTGATAAGGAGATTAAGTTTTTAGTTTTCATGATTTTTGCTAAACAGCTAAACTAGAATATTACAACTGCAATTAATAATACATGTAAGATAATAATAATACTAATAATAATGCTAATGCAATTCAGTTCATGGTAGATAAATTTGGCATGAACCAATTTTGAGAGCTGTACCTGCCTTTAGAGGTCACCTGCCTACAAAGGCCACGCTTCCCATGGGTGGCAGGTGCAGACAGGTTTCATACACACACACACGCATACCCCCGCCATATATATATATATATATATATATATATATATATATATATATATATATATATATATATATATATATATATATATATATATATATATATATATATATATATATATATATATATATATATATATATATATATATATGTGTGTGTATATATATATATATATATATATATATATATATATATATATATATATATATATATGTGTGTGTGTGTGTGTGTGTGTGTGTGTATATATATATATATATATATATATATATATATATATATATATATATATATATATATATATATATATATATATATATATATATATGTTGTTTAGGAAACGTTTCTACTGATAATATATAGCTCTAGATATTAACCTTTCACGCATGCCTGAATTTTTCTCTGTATCATCTGGTGAGATAGCTGTAGATCACCATTACTTTAATCATCGGCTTTATTGCTAAATAAATAAATATAGCATTTATTTCATTTTATTATCTCCTGAGCCGAATATCATCTAAATTGTAGTCCATCGAACTGTCGAATTAAGTGAATTTATGCTTTTACGTGCGAAGGTAAATTGCTTATTACGCTTGTTCCCGTTTCTTTATTGCTGTTAAAATGCCTCGATTTGCGAACCATTTTATGTTTATATCTGACCTCATGCACTAGATATTTAGGTTAACGGCTCGTTTTATCTTGTAAAACAAATTAGGTACTATAACAACACATCGTTTAATAACGTTGATAACTCGCATATTGTACCGTTCGTATTCTAGCTTAATCAGCATTGTTTTCAGACTGCAGTTCAGGAAAGTTTGTCTGGTGCGTTTTAACCTAGTATTAGTTTGATGCAGATGGTAATCAGTTTGCTGTCATAACATTTGTCGCTTTACGATGCAAGAAATTGAACCAACATTTTATATTTTCTATCTCTCTCCTATGAACCATCATTCGTATCGGAATTTTAGATGCCTTTGATATTTGATCGTAATATTTATGCGAAATATGTTTTCGAATAGTTCAATAAATATTGGTTAGTTTTACAAATCAGGAAAAAATTTGATGCTGTTAATGTACTACCAACGTCTCTATTCTTTAATATCGTAAACTTGAGTGCCTTCTGTTATATTGGTAAAATGATTACATTTGAAGTTAGATAATATTGAATTATGGAAGAAAAACAAGAGCTAGAAAACTGATTAAATATAACTTGCAATGGAAGGAATTAAACGACATTCTTTGTTCTATACGATGTAGACAACATATCAAAGAGAGTCCAATATTAGGCGTGTCCCATTAACTTACATTCGGTGATGTCGGAAACCAATTACACAATTATCTCTATAGCTAATAAATGATAAGGAATTAAAAGCACTTTGTAGGAATGATGTTTTCGTATAATAAATATCGACATTAAAGGAATTCATTGACGTAAACGATGCAAAATGTGGCATAGGATTTTGTATAAAATATCTTAGCTTGAAGCTTCATTCCGTTAGAGTGTACTGAGAATCCTTCGCACAGGGAATAATAAATGTTTGCCTTGGAGTTTACAACATTTATCTGAACCCCCCAAAAAACAAACAATTATCTTTATGTACTAAATGGTAAACATAAGCGAAAAACGAAAAAAAATTGGCGGATTGTTGGGTGTTTTCTCCTTGAGCTAGAAAGAATGTAGAAAATACGTAGTGTCTCTGCTAATTTTATGAGGTCTTGTAACTGATGTGGCAGTGAAAGTCTTGTAACTGATGTGGCAGTGAAATGGACACCACAGTAGAAGCGGGGAAGAGCACACACGAAGGACACCCGAAAAAGCTCCATGGAATAGGAGCTCAAACAGGTCAATCTGACGTAGATTACACACAAGCTGCACATCGTCAGGAATGGAAAGGACTCGTGGAAACCTCATGTGACACATGGAGGCACGTCGATCGATCGATCGATCGAGACTGTGTCATTCATATAAGCAGCCTGTCGAGGTCGATGTCTTTTATACATTTCCGATGTCAGATATTCTGATTAAGGAAATATCACTCTTCATTCATGGGTCATCGGCATATGCATAGAGTTTGACTTAGCTACCACATGGCCCATTGTGCCACGTTATATACATGTCCCATCGTGGCACGGAATATACATGTCCCATCGTGGCACTGCGTTAACATGTCCCATCGAAGCAAGCAACTGGCAACAATCCGCTACGCTCCTTTATCATACATTGCTGCCTATACTGAGATTATCTTGATTTTAATGAGTACGAATAAGCAAATCGTCTGCAGCAACGCAATGTAACAATAGCCTATACATCAATAAAAGTGTCGATTGATCGAGAAGTTACTGTGTTTGTAAGTGAAGCTTTGACTGGCTCCTTGAAACAGCGTGAAAGGTCATGCGTGGTTGCAGTGGCGAGAAAAGTTTACTCTTGCTTGTAGCGATTGGTTGGTATTCATAAGAAACTAGGAACTCACGACATAGATACGGATGATAAATGAGCATAGCCGAGTGTCGCCTGTGACGTTCGACGATGGTACACGTCCTATAACCAATAACTAAGTTTCGAAGTACATTGTTCAGCAGAAAGCTAGATTTTACCGACTATAGTGTTAAGCAGAAAATTAAGCATCGGTATGGTTCAAATCACGACATCTATCCTGGGACATCAGATAAAAAAATTAAAAAATGAGTTTACATCTCCTGAATATAGCATTGTCAATCGAGTAAACAATTAATCTGAAGAAGCGAAAATTTCTCAGAAAAGTTTGACTCTCAAATGATGTGCTATTACACTAGGGCAAGAAGAACTTTTGGAAATCTATCAGCTGCTGCATGACACTTTACGAATACAGCTTCATAATATAGTTATATCCATAGCATATGGTCGTAATACAGCCCTGAGGGCTAGAATTACATATCTAGAATCACTGAGAAAGTTTACGATTGAATCTGTATTAATAATAATGTAACCAGACGAAGAAGTAAGCTTCTTTGTGAAGTCAGGAAGCTTGTGATATCCAAGCTCCTAGATAGCGTCTGGACATCTAATCTGACGATTTTGATAAAATACCAATGGTAAAATATACTCCATATGCATTATAATGAGTATATAGCGGAACGTCTGCCTGGTGTAGATTTGAATTCTGTTTTCATAGTTCGTCCACCTTCCTTTAAGGCAGATGAATAACTCCATTTCTGACACATGAATACCCCAGTTCATGACCTAAGTACATTGCTGTGGTATTGCTGCCTACCCTTCTTATTGGTTAAACACATTGTTCCTTTATTTAGTTTTCTACTTTTGCTGACTTTGTATTTAATCCCATGTTACCCTTCGCTCTTACAACAAACCGACATTTTTTCAATTTCAACTCTCAGTTGTATTAATGTACATCTTTATTGCTTTGTTTTCACTTTAGTTTTATTTCATATAGTATTGCATTGTGCACACCACCACAAAAGCATGTTTATAAATTAGTGCTACAATGTTTTACATCTGCTGTAAGTTTAACGCCAGAGTACAGATACATGGTTGCTGAAAATTACCTCTGTGTAACATGTATCGTTATATAACAAGTAAATATCATTAGCATCTTGCTGTTTGACACTGAAATTAATAGCATATTCTTCCACAGATCCAGCAACTTTACAACATTATACAATTTTAAAATATGTTTAATTAGTTCTGAGTCTCTCATCTCAGTAATTGTCTATTTTACTAAATTCTTATTTTAAAAACTTCCCGATATCGCTTGATCTTTAGTAAAGACTGGAATTTAATAATATGTCTTCGCAAGAAATGCCTGCGAAAATTTGTGGCATAATTTGTACATGTTAACTAAGATCAAGTGGTAACTAAAATTGTACAATAACAAAGTTTATGCAGCATCTAAGCTGTACACTGCTTGTTTCTTTCTTACCGCCCCTTGTTCCCAGTTGATAATGATTCCTATTTAGCCACCCACAAAAAAGAGTTACAAATTATATTTTTATATTCCAAATAGTATAGACATTTTTGTAAACGTTTAACATCCTCACATTGTGATCGCAACATAACGATGAAAGACTTTCTCGACTCATCCTGATTTATCATTCTATTTTGTTTTGCATATTTTGTAAGGGTTGTCCCCCCAGGTGCCACATTTCGTCCTGACATACTTATGATGGGATTCTATTACTACTGCTTTTTCCCAAGTTTCATTAGACCTTTCTTCGTTTTAATTTGCTGATTTTTGCAGTATTGCAACTCGCACCCTTGACGTTTATTGTTTCCTCAAAAATATTATGGAAACATTGAAATCATTGTGTTACTATCTATCTTTTAGCTCTTTTCTGCACATTGACTGTTGACTGCTAATGTCGCAGATTATGTCATTTTCCACAAGAAAGACATATTTCAAATTTGTATTTTTAAGTTTAATACCCGTATAGAAAGACGTGGTTAACAAATATATATATATATATATATATATATATATATATATATATATATATATATATATATATATATATATATATATATATATATATATATATATATATATATATATATATATATATATATATATATATATATATATATATATATATATATATCAATCAATCACTTGGTTTCAGTGCAGTCAGTCATGGAACATAATATATTTGCTTGATTTGTCTGCAAAAAATGATGGTAACTAAATTACTCACTGCATCGTGACTACTTCTTTGATCCTAGCTGATAAAGTCATACTTTATACAGAAACCTTTGTATGCTTATTTGCATTACTTTATTATAAGATCCTTCTGCATTCAATCAAGACAGATAGTTTATATTACAACATGCACATTAATGTAAACATTGAAGATTCTCACACAATGAAAACAACTTATGGATAGAAGATCTTATTGACATGTTTTCTCACTCATGGTTAGTTTCATGTTGTATCGTTTGTGGGTTTTGTTTGCTTTTAGACCGCTCCTCTTTTGTTACGGAACGAAACCATCAGGATATGGGATCACTCCGGCACCACTCAGGAAAGCACCATTGTGTATGTTTGATAGTACGTTCATTTATGATGACATTCTTCATTGACTAACGACAATGACATAAACGTCTTTTGAAGCATTTCTATTGCATCATTAAAGTTATTTCGTTCGAATTTCGAATTTCGTATACTGTCTCATGTTTTGATTATGTTCGTCATCCAAAGATGCGACGATTGTACTACAATTAGATTGTCTGAAGTGCGCATGTCCGCATTGACGTTATACAGGAGTCACATGATAAATAACAGTAGATGGGCTTTTGCAAGCAGGTCCTGTTTAAGTTATACCAGTTCCACATTTATTTATTCTTGTGTGCGCTTAGTTTGTCTAAGTTTTGAATGAATTTATAGCTGTTACACTTACTTATGTTAGCCCTTGACTTTCATCCTTATCCAGACTATACAGCCTTTTAGTATACCATCATACGACAAATCTAGGTCGTCGTTTTATATATATATATATATATATATATATATATATATATATATATATATATATATATATATATATATATATATATATATATATATATATATATATATATTTTCACACCATTTTACCATTACAATATTCAAAGTATTCTGATCAGATTAGAGACATCGCATGCTGAACTGAGGTAATTTTATATATTGGCCTTCACTGAAAATGCAATTACCATTTGATGCGCTTCCCCTTCGCCAATGTGTTAATCGCCCCAGTCATTTCACTGAAAATGCAATCACCATTTGATGCGCTTCCCCTTAGCCAGTGTGTTAATCGCCCCACTCGTTTCATTGAAAACCCTTCAGCGTTGCTAAATTTGTTACTTGAAATGAATTATGCAAGTTAAATTCTAACCGTGTTAGGATTCCATTCTTACATCAAAATTTTAGATAGCATTGTCCTATTTATGGGATATTTAAAAACACAGAAAACAAACAGGTAAGTCGTCTTCAAAGGACATTTGGATAATATGAATATACAGACAAGGCTACATTTACTCCTCTGAAACATAAAGCATCTACTACCGACTGTGATTAATTGAAACATAATGATATTTTGAAAATATGGAGACAATATCACTTGCAACATAGTTTTGATAAGTGGTCAATTCATTCTGAATGGAACTAACCAAGTTAAACCTTCACAATCTCCGTGGATTACAGCTGCAACGAAAAAACCAATATACAAACGTTGGAGTGTTTATCAAAAAGCCCGGCAATCTAAAGTATCCTCTCACGGGACTTATTTTAATTGTTGCCGGAAAAAGCCCACAATCTATTTTTCGAGAAGCCAAACAGCAACAAACTGACATATTAACAAACAACCTGAAATCCAGCTATACGTCTTCCAGCGACTTGTTGTCAGCTCTTACTTTCAAGTCAGCTTAAATTTGGATGAAGTTCAAAACAAACTCTTTAAAGCAAAACAGCAAAATAACGAAATGACAGAATGGTTTCTTACCAAGATTAATATTACCACGTAAGGACAAAATAAAGTCAGAAAGAGCAAATGAAACAGTAGTTATCTTGCATAACGATGGAAATATACACACACACATATATATATATATATATATATATATATATATATATATATATATATATATATATATATATATATATATATATATATATATATATATATATATATATATATATATATATATATATATATATATATATATATATATATATATATATATATGCATGTATATGTATATATATATTTGTATATGTATATATATGTATATATTTGTATATGTATATATATGTATGTATTTGTATATGTATATATATGTATGTATTTGTATATGTATATATATGTATGTATTTGTATATGTATATATATGTATGTATTTGTATATGTATATATATGCATGTATTTGTATATGTATATATATGTATGTATTTGTATATGTATATATATGTATGTATTTGTATATGTATATATATGTATGTATTTGTATATGTATATATATGTATGTATTTGCATATGTATATATATGTATGTATTTGTATATGTGTGTGTGTATATATATATATATATATATATATATATATATATATATATATATATATATATATATATATATATATATATATATATATATATATATATATATATATATAAATGCCATATTTATTTCTTTATTTAGCCAAAAAACCGATGATTAATGTACCGGTGATCTTCAATTATTTGACCTAGTGCTACAGAGAAGAAGTACATAAAAGTTCTGGCAAAATACACATACTATGAAATTTATTTCCGTAACTGTTATTGTATTGTAAATACTCTTTCAAGGTGACAAGCTTAGGGACATCACACAAACTATTTTTTTAATAAAGACAATAATCTCTGTTTGTATAAAAAAAATAATTGCATTTACATTTGATAGCAATATGCATGATTACGGTTCAACTTCACCCTTCTGTCTTTCGATATAAGCCAGGTAACTTACAGTTTTATTTTTATTTTCGTGCTAAAGGGGCACATACTTTCAAATGTAATCTATGTATCATTTCTATTAAGTAAATATCCTAATCGACAATAAAATCAGATTATTATCTCGAATATACGTGATGGCTCGTGTTGATAAAGGTTTGTTAGGGACTCAAAATAGCGGCGCAAGATACGCGCTCGTTGCATTGTGGGTATTTGAGTACACAATCGTGAAAACAAACCATAGCTCCAAACAGCTTATTTTCGTGTAATCCGAGCACTTTATAATTCCAATGAGTGATTGAATTACGTAAATGAATCATGGCAATTAAATACAACCAAAATGCTTAATTCTTCGTACTTCATTTATTCCATACAAAGTCTTAATACAGAAAGTATGGCAATATTGTTGCAGAATTTTGTAGAACTGATAACCAACGTCAGAGAGTTTACACTAGCGAATCAAAATATAGGTCAGCTTGGCCTTTCGAAAACCCATCTCCTTAAGTCAGAATCACGTGATGTTTACATTGATTAGTAGTTCTTATCAACCTTGGAATTTATAAATGATTTTGCGCACTATACAAGAATGAATAATCTTTAAAGTGCGAATCGAAGTTTCGAAGATGAAACTCACGTTTGGTACAACAGGCTAACCCCCACCTCCTTTATGGGAATTCAGCTCACTTTCATAGGCTTATCATATACGCGTGACCTATGCAAGCAGTATGATTGGGTTGACATATCTGTCCCAGTAAATTATAGTTTTATCATTTAGCAAACTATTAGACCCTATCGGAAAACAATCCGAATCAGCAATGCATCACAGTGGGTTTCTTAATTGTTGTCAAAGAATTAAGGGGAAATAAATCCAGAGTCAAATTTCTTCATCAAGGATTAATATCCATGTCTGAATATAAAGCGGTTTCTATTTATTTATTCTAGCTAACCAAGTACTTTTTTTTGCTGCAGGTCGCATTTCATGATGGGAAATCTTATATTTTCACATGTGAAATATAACGATATGTCTTTCACATGTGAAAATAAATGGAATGAAAAATTATATCTTATTTCGCCAATAAGTCTCTCCATTTACTACTTATGAGAGAGAGAGAGAGAGAGAGAGAGAGCATTTAGGTAGTTAAGGATCACTCCTTACAGTGTTGAAAATCACCTAAAAGCAAATGTTTAACGCTTTGTTTTGCAATCTGTGACATTCTGAATTCCTGATTAGAGGACAATTCGGTACCCGAAACCGCTGCACATTCTAATAACACCGCTAGTAGTGTTCCATCAGTCATCTAAACACTCTCCAATATTATATGCTAGTGAGACAAAGTATTTAACCTTCTCTCAGAGTATTAATGCAACGACCTAGTAATTGTTTTATGTCATTCTGATCCGCAAATTAATATCAACAGTTAGAAGCTCGGAGAACCATTTCATTTTGTACGTTTCGTTAGTATTAATTTGTGTGAAAGTTAGACATTTAGCAGGATCGAAGAAATGTTTGTTATAATATTTCATTATATAAAAAGGTATCATAAATGATGATAACTGAGACAAACATGACCATATCCTGCTCTATTTTTTATATGCTCCAACAGAATTAAAACTTCATTAAATGTATTATAAACTATGTTGTAACATTGTCAATAATTTGTTTATTCCCGATATAAGAAAGAATTCAAATCTCGATCTCATCTGATGTCCGTATTGACATTGAGTGAAATTTCTTTCATAGGCCGTAATTCAACAAGCCAGTGTTTACACTGAATACATTTCGAAGTCGAAATCAAGAATACTTTTAACAAGTCTGTAATGCGTAGCTAACGATTTTCAACACAAGTTTGTATTAAGGAAAGATAAATTTCAATGCAAAAGAATTCTATTTGATTTCGCAAAAACTACCATAGCTTCAAACCCGTAACCAATACTATTAAACAAAAAACACCGTTATTTTGGTTTGAAAATAATTAACGAAAATCATTTTACTGTTGTGTTCAATGTGTTTTTCTAAGATTTACCTATCACATCATGATGCAAAATTGTATAAGATTTTATTGAAATACCAGTCAGTACTCATCAATTTTATATTCAGAATAAAATGGCGGTCACGGCCTTTACTCATAAACAACTTCTCTTCAATTAAGAAAATACAAAAGGACCACGTATTTGTATGTGTCTAGTGAAGGTTAATTACACATTGTCCTTAATCCTCAATCTTCTCAGGCCAAAAAATATTATTTTGAGTGGATAATGAATCGAAATATTTATACCAAATAGAATTCAGAATAAAACTGACATAATAAAATGATCACCTGTTTTAAAAAATATCAAAACATCAGTCCATTTACACGTAATAATACATATCACATTTCACATTTTATAACAACTGATGCGTGATGAATGATTTAGATCATATATTATTACGTTTCGATTCACAGTTTGACCTGTGGAATGGTAACAGTTTTATTTAAAGCCAGTAAGATTCTGGTGATTCTGATTCTAGAAATGTTAAAATCATACAGGTAGAAATCCTTTAAGTAGAAAATGGAGAAGGAAAGGGTCGGTATTTTTGAAGCAGTAAATACAAAAGTGGACCAGGTATAGTTTGCTTTCTGCCATAACAATGCAACAATATCGTCTCAATCTTCCCATTAATCCCCTCCACGCGGGTTTCGCATGATAGGAATTACAGATAAGGATTTCTTTCAGAATGGGTTATTTTGATTGCCTTTTTTTTCAGTATCCTAGGTATTAGCTAAAATCCTACTTGGCGATGATGTCCATCGAGGACAGCATTAACCTAAAACCGCACAGCTTTCCTGCTGGTCAATCGCCAGAGTGTTTTCGTATGAGGGAAGCTTTGAATCTGGATTCAATCTCTTCTAAATTAATTTGCTTCAGAAATGACGCTAACTGCAGACAATTTTGAGGAGGATTATTATCAACTAAAGAGGTATATATATATATATATATATATATATATATATATATATATATATATATATATATATATATATATATATATATATATATATATATATATATATATATATATATATATATATATATATATATATATATATATATATATACCGTGCTGTATTTTAGAATCATCTCCGACCTTAACTATGTATTATTTCAGTGGAAAGATATATTAAGGGAAAGCTTCAATGTATCAAGAAGTAAATCAAATAAATCAGTTGCCAAACGATTGCACAATTCTAAGCTGAATAGTTCAGAAGAATAATTGAAAAAACAAATATGTACAATACGACATCATCTTTTACATTTTCAAGTAAATTTCGCTTCAAAACGATGAAAACTTCCTTTTAATTCTATATGCGGTTCAAGAAGGAGATAAATGAAATAGAAATTATGTTATCACACATTATCGATAATTAAACCTGTATTTCGATCTCTTCATTGGGTTGTGAACTTACACATGCTTTTGTTCTTTATTTCATAATTTCATAATAAGATATGAAAATTTGACAGTCTGTGAAAGACTGATATCTCTCTGGCGGAATCACTTATGGAACTACTTTCATTTCCCATTGTAGAAATAGAGTTCTTTTATGTATGTTATATATCTAGTTTTATACCTAATTTGTTCTTATCTTCCTCTCAAAAATGCACACTCTGAAGCATTATATACAGGGTATACATTTATAAAGAAAACATCGCTGTCTTCAGTTATTGTAAATAATTAACTTTTTCTTTCGATTTAATATTACGCCAGTAAACCCAGCTGGAAATAAAACAAACAAACAATGGAAATAAATCCGTGACAGTCAAAGATTTTGCATTCAAAAATATATTATAAAAATGAAATCTAAGTTTTTTGGTAGATATAAGGAAATTATTGACTCATGAAGTGTAAATATTTTATATTGCCACTCGTGGCTTCTCCGCTTCCACTTCACTCGTGAAATATTTAATTAAATCCATTCAACAAAATCGTAAATGTCTTATATTTATTAACAAGAGTGCGGTATTATTTTATCCTTATATACCTCGTCCGCCTATCCTGTAATGAATATTTTAGATGACTTTACCGAAACATTCATTATTGTATGTAACAAATGAAATATGAAGACCCTTTTGGTTCTTAACGCTCTAAACACAAGCCTTCTATTGCTGGTTCCCTTCACAGAGTTTTTCGTTCGTTAGCAAAGAAGAGGAAATTGTCTGCCAGAATGATTAAAGTTTCAACATTAACCATACTATTATGCTTCGAAAACATAATTAAGCCCAGCTTTCTAACAGTGTTGGGATGTTTGGGATATATTTGTTATGAGTAGACGCATATCATTCTAATGACACAGTCAACAGTCATCAATAAAATCGCATATTCCACTCTCTTGTAAAGTGTAAGTTATCCTCTAGCATTATACAGCATTTTGCATGACGCATGCCCAGGGATTTTGCATTCCTTTTGTTGCTTTCATATACAAAAGAACAGTGAATGCTTGAATGGTCATGATTCTTACCTGGATTCCTACGAAAAAGTGCAATTCGGGAAACTATATCGGCATTACACTGAATACACGCTATGTCAAAAAATGATGTAATCTCACATAATTAATCCTGAAATAAAAGCTTCGATGGGAAAATCGTTAGTAGCAGCAGGCTTTATTTCAAATGTGATCTTATAATTGCTACACAAGCAAGGACTGCATAGACTTTTTTCGTAATTTTTCCGATTCACCTGAGTGACATTTTATTTCCAGTTTCGGAAATATTTGAACTAGACAAGGAAAGCAAAAGATCCTTTCACGTCTTTTAACTCAACTTTTGTATTCTGCTTTGTATAGAACATTAAGTCCGCAATTGTTATACATTTAATAAAGACAATATCTGAATTAACTTTAAGATTTACCTTCATCATCAGGACTTCTCTCTGTAAACTTGATATTTAATCACTGAAGGGAAACATAAAAATGTATCATTTGCAGAAATACAAATGCAGAAACATGGAACTTTTTACTTAATATGAAGTCTTTGTCAGCAAAGAAATGATAAGGTACACGTCCTCAGAATACCCAGATATCGTCAAGGTTAATTTTTTGCTCAGATATTGAAATTCATAAATAAGCTTGCTCAAAGGTTTCTTACTCCAGCGTTCCTGTAATCATGGCAACTTTAAAGTAGCATCTTTTATAAAAAAAATCTGCAAATTCTTATAAAGCATGTGCTTTCATAAACAAAGCAGGCAATACACCTTTTCAAATTCTAAATATTGTAACTGATTATCCCAGCTGAAACGTGCTATGGTAGCCATATTATTATATGTATGTGAAACGTGGTGCTTTGAGGAAATGTATATAAGATAGTTCATACTGACCTTTTAGATAAACTATAGGATGTGAATAAATACTCCATTATCTATTTGTACTTTGCGTAGAAATGTATCGTCCAAAGTTAAATTGAAAACCTATTGTTGAAGACTGTGGACTTGTACATGTATAGTAGATACGTTCGTTTTTGAACAGGATGTCTGATAAGCACAAACAAAACTTACAATAGCGAAAACGATTATTCCAGTAAAGACTTAGGTTATAAAACATTTTAAACAAGTCTTAAACAAGAAGACTATTTATTATCAATGCATTATAATCTCTCTCTCTTTATATATATATATATATATATATATATATATATATATATATATATATATATATATATATATATATATATATATATATATATATATATATATATATATATATATATATATATATATATATAGATATGTGTGTGTGTGTGTGTGTGTGATGTGTCTTGAAGTTGCAGGAGCTATAGGGATAAGAACTGAACCTATTATATCTTTTAATATTTGAATAGACTTCTTACTGGTTTTATAGACTTCTAACTGAAAGTAGTCTTTGACAACATTATGAACACTTCGTTTTTCTAGATAAACGAGCGCGCTATTCCTACGAATCTGGATCATTGTTCGCCAACGAGATTTTATTTTGTCAATAAAGATGTTTTGGGCATCACGTTTTAATGTGTTTAATATATAGGTAGCTTAAATAGATTGCGGTTCCGATGACCTGTTTTGTTTTGCTACGACAAAAATTACTTAAAGTAACTTAAACCATCTCATCGTAAAGACTGGGAGGAGGTAGTAATGAAGACAATAAATGTCGCGTCTTTCCACCGGCACTAAACAGTCTTCAACTCTGACCGGGAGCGAGGATAGACGTTCTCAACTTTGAAACCACTCTTTATGATAATAAGGGACGCAGACCATCAACATGCATACATCTTCAAATCGTCAAACATAAACCGAATCAGTAAAAGAATTGGCGCGATAAATCTGATCCGTGTATGATTATCTACTATAAAATCGCACTAGTCCATCCCTGCAACCTGCGAAAATCCCTCTAACTCATGATTTTTAATCCAGTGAAGATCACGGAACAAAACTGAAGATATTTCATACATATGGTGCTTAAAATTGCGTCCCATATCTTACAATAATAACGAGGAATTTAGTCACTAAATCACTCACATTGAAGATGTCCTTTATTATATATAAAAAGGGATTGGAGAAAATAGGCAGCCGCTCTTGCACATGTAGGTCAAAACCTTATGTGGAACGGCTAGCATTCTTACTTCGTTAACATAATCGTCGACTGAGTCGCAGTAGCCTATAATACCAATTAGCGTAAATCATAACATTCATTTTACGTCTCAGTCACATAACGGACACCTTTCTCGTTTGCATCTTCTCTGTGTGTGCTTTATGTTTGCTATGATTTTACTTTTGATTAATTAGGAGGCAATTGTAGATGTTCTAAGAGAACATTTTCCTATTTCTACAAGGAGATACAGAAACCATGGTCTGTTTGTGTGCGTGCGAAATTTCAGCAGATGAGTCGCAAAGGTGAGACAGACATGACGAAACTGAAATGATATCGTGCATAAAGCAGATTATTTCCTGAGCTTGCAGTCATCGGGGATTTTATACCTGACTTATATATATATATATATATATATATATATATATATATATATATATATATATATATATATATATATATATATATATATATATATATATTCACGCCAAAGTCGAACAACTGTTTGAAACAACATCGGCCATTTTGTTTACAGAGTGCGCCTTTGTGTAATCTGTAGAATTAATGTTTTATTTAATATTATTAATATTCTTTACAAATTAGGACTCTCTCTCTCTCTCTCTCTCTCTCTCAGTGCATATATTCCAACATAATTTTGTTCCTATTTTCTTTTTTTACCCAATTCATCAAATTAGTACACATTTGCTTCTTTTTTAAACCAGGTATTTAATCATTTGCCTCTCATTAATTCTCAAAATATTAACCAGTAAATAAATTTCCTCTTTTAGCCAGCATATTCTTTTGTTGATGAAATGATATAATGAAAATAAGAATGGCTGATAAAAGGAACAAGAAAATTGTTCATACAGTTTGCATTTGACAATTGGACAAAGAAAATATCGCTTTCCCGGCCTTTATCTTCAAAATTGAGCTTCAAACCCTTTCAATAATTTAAGGAATTTATCTGAACCGATACATTAGTTATGCGATGCATCATATTTTATGCACAAAAATAACCTCTGTTTATCAGACCAGACTTTGAAATCATTCTTGCCTTTGATATTCAAATAATGGTTACTGTATTGGAACATCAACGCAATGACACATATCCGAGCACAAGTGTAACATTTCTTTGTGGTAAATTGAAGAGCATTGTCTTACTAAGATATCATCCATTAATTAACCGTTGATGAGAAGTGACACAAAGACCGTCTTCTTGACTGTGTTATCTTGAAGGTCTCTACACTTTCTCTTCTTTCATAATTAAAAAGAATTGAGCAGAGAAGAAATCACTTACGCACGTTTACTACTATTGTCACAATAATGGAATTTTAAGGAAAGACGTACCTTGTTTTTCAATATAATTTCTGAGACATTTTGATAAATTAATGGTAATTCAGTGGTCACCTGAGCTCTGTCCAAATTCATCTTCCAAGGATAACAGAAACGTACTATTAACAAAACTTGTTCATTAAGATTATTGCCGACTAAGATTACATCTTATATTTCGCGATATATATTTTCATCGTTTGGTCATCTCAAGGAAGATAATTGTTTAACAAATAATCTATGGGCTAAGTATTGACGATTGACTTTTGGAAATTGGTAACTATGTCAATGGCGTTATAGCATAGAATGGAAAAAGGCCATTACAGACTTCAATGTCAATGCAACAGCAACATACCGTACATACCGAGCTAAAAGCACTTCGTACCAATAGAAAGTAACAAAAAAGAACAAGAAGGAGGTAGTATGTATCTACTATGAACTCTCGCTCTTCTGTTCAAAAGTAAGGACAGTCAACGGTAAAATAAAAAAAATAGCTGTATCAAACACTTAAAGAAATCTGATAAATTTGACAATATCCTACCAGAATTTTCAAACACATTAGTCGATATATTTCCAAGCGTTCTTGATGTTAAAGAGTACTTCCCTGTTGGATTGTCTTTCTCAGCTCCTTAAGCTATAATACAATAAATAGCGCACCGAACACGCACGAAGTTAATAGACTGTATGCCCAATAATATTAGAGTTTATACTTCAGTTTAAAAAGATCGGTAGGCTATAATAAGAGAATGGTGTACCCAGTACGCAAGATTTAAAAGAAACATAGTACTTGACAAGAATCTATTTTTATCAATCATCACGTGTCCTTTCTGCTTTCTCTGCATGCGTAATTAGGTGTATGGTTGTGATTGACCGAATCATGCAAATAGCAGTTTTAAAACACAATGTGTGATCTAAACAGAAATATAAAAAAACCTGTCTCTTCCGTTGAATCATAATTTGATAGAGTCAAGCCCACAGCTGATATCAACATATTCTGTAAAGCTGAATCATCAAATTCCATAACTGTTACATTATAACATTTTGGATGTTTACACAAAAGACCGGATGCAGGATCGTAATTTGCAATCTATGTTTCCCATATGCAAACATAGACCTATAAAAAAAATGACATCATATGCCAGTAGCGATTTCCCATTTGACCAAAGCAGTTTATTTTCTTACATGATATTGTGAGACGTTTCGTGCGTCTTCAAATGCAACTATTCAAATTCTGGAAATTTCATTGGTAAGATCTATATTTGTGTCAGATAGTGAGTAAACGAACTGGGTCTGTAGCTCTGAACAGTAAACGTCAGATCCTTTATCAGGTTTGTATAAAGGACCGAAGGGGCTCGTATCGTTGCTTACAATTTACCTGTCATACATGTACTGCATAATAACTACAAAGGAGCCTTTCTCGCGCGACCTATTTAATAATAAACGCTGATATTTCAAGCGTAGCGTAATAAATTTTGTACCGATGTTTAGCTCAGGCATTCGACTTTTTATGTGTATCCGAAGTTTGGCTTTCTATCATACATTTAAGGAATGGCAGATCATTTTCACACGCAACTGCTCGATATGGCCATGATCGCGCCCGGTTAACATGAAACAACAACGAGCTGAATGGAATACTCCCTTCTCATTGGCCAGCTGAAAAAAGTTATAAACAAATGCAGGACGTCATTTTCTTCTAACCAGTGACAGGACAGTATACCATTCAGCGGGATTTCACTTGCATATAAAGCGGGCGCGATGATGGACATGAAGATCAGTAGCGTGGGGAAATGGTCTGGCGTTCCTCAACGGTATGATAGTAAGCCAAACTTCTGATAAGCATACAAAGTCGAATGCCTGAGCTAAACATCGGTACCAAATTTATTACACTACGCGAAATAGAGCTTGAAATACACTGGACAACAAATTTTTACAAAAGTCATGTTACTGAAATAAAATTAGTCAATTCTTATCAATTTTTATGTGCTGAACACGAATATGACAGTCAAATTGCAAAATTGGCTCTAGTTTTTTTGTAATCTGCAAGAAATTAATGTTGACATAACGAAATGCATTCCAATAGTAAAAGGTCAACTGTAATAGCCTACCTATAAAAAATCAAGTCATTGACTACATCTTAGATTTCTTCGCCTGTCTCTTGTACAGCTGTTCGGGAGCATCTCTGAGGAGTGTCCAGCAGTAGTCAGCCAGCATTGTAGTGGACCATTTTCCCTGGTATCTTTGTTCCATTGTTGCGATATCTTGATGAAAACGTTTGCCGTGTTCATCACTAACAATACCACAGTTGCTAGGAAAGAAATCCAAATGGGAATGAAGGAAGTGAATCTTTAGAGACATATTGCAGCCAAGTTTCTTATACTTCATCAACATGTCTTCTACTAGTTCCTTATAGTTTTCTGCCCTAACATTTCCGAGGAAGTTTGTAGAAACTAGGCGAAAAGCATTCCATGCTTGTTTCGCGTCACCTTCCAGCAAGTTGTTGAACCGGTCATCTTTGAAAAGCTCTCGAATCTGAGGACCCACAAAAACTCCCTCTTTAATCTTTGCTTCGCTGAGTCGAGGGAATTTTTCATGCAGGTATCGGAATGCTGGCAAAGTCCGGTCAATGGCTTTCACGAAGTTCTTCATCAAACCTAGTTTGATGTGAAGGGGTGGTAGCAAGATTTTCTGAGCCTCAACCAGAGCTGGGTGTTGGATATTCTTCTCTCCAATGGCTACATTCTGCCTGTGAGTCCATTCCTTCCTCATGTAGTGCATTTCCCTTGCTCGGCTATCCCACTCGCATAAGAAACACATGTATTTTGTATATCCTTGCTGCAGTCCCATTAAAAGGGCAACTACCTTCAAATCACCACAGAGGTGCCAGCTGTACTTGTTATACTCAATGGAATTCAGTAGCTGCCTTAAGTTATCGTATGTCTCTTTCATGTGGACAGCATACGCTACTGGAATAGATGGAAGAATGTTTCCATTGTGCAAAAGCACAGCCTTGAGACTCAGTTTCGAAGAGTCCACAAATAGTCTCCATTCTTGTGGGTCATGAGTAATTTTTAAAGCATTCATGAGGCCCTCAATATCGGAACAGAATATCAGATTACTTTCCTTTCTGAAGAAAGGCTCCAACTGCTGGTGGCGCTTTCGATATGCAGTAATTGTGACATCTTCTTCTAGAAGATTCCATTGTTGGAGTCTTGATCCTAGCAATTCTGCCTTGTTCTTTGATAAGTCCAAATCACGAATCAGGTCATTTAGTTCTTCCTGTGTTATTCTGTGTGGAGTTGATGATGCACCACAGTGAAAATCTGGATCACTGCATGCTGATGGACCAGGAGAAGAACAGGTCGACTCACCTTTGTCTTCGTCAGATGAATCAAGAGAATATTCTGCTGGAGGTTCTGGAATAGGAAGTCCCTCACCATGTGGAACTGGTCTCAATGCAGACGGAATGTTTGGGTAGACTATTCTCGACTTCTTTCGCTTCGTTATTCCGCCGGAAAGAGGAGGAACCAAGCAGAAGTAACAGTCATTTAGGTGGTTGCTTGGCTCTCTCCACACCATTGGGACTGCAAACGGCATTGATGACCTTTTGCAATTCAACCACTGTGAAAGCTGTGTTGTACATGTAGCACAGCATATATGCGGAGCCCAAGGCTTGTCTTGGTCACCAACCTTGCATCCGAAGTAAAGATGATATGCCTTCTTCACTTGAGAATTGATACTTTTCTTCTGGTTGGCAAATGTCACTTCCCCACAAATATAGCAAAAATTGTCCGTGGTATTAACACACTTTCGAGGCATTACTGTTCTTTATTGTACGTAAATGGATAAAATAATAAGTTTTATGTAACAGTAGCTTGAACTGTCTCGCACAACGTCTAAAATATTTTAAATGCTGAACCTATCTGATTGGGCTTTATATAGTACACTGCTTACGTCAGCTTCAGCAGCCGCCTGGCATTAGTATAATAGGCCTACACATGTATAGTACACTGCTGACGTCAACTTACTTCAGCAGCCGCATGGCATTAGTATTGCATTGCATCAGAAAATGATGCAATCAACTGTGGATGATGTGAGCATGATGGTATTATGCAATGTTACATCATTATTCCGGATGTTGCTGCAGTCCTACTGGAGAAATTTACACAGTGAAACATAGAAAATGAGGTATATGAATATCTTCAAAACGAGAGCCAATACAAATTTTTCACGGTTATATTCGTGTTCGGCACACCAAAATACTACAGATTAGGGCCTTTTCAAGTCGGTAATGATTTCACTGTTGACCAGTGATATCAGCGTTTATTCTTAAATAGGTCTAGCGAGAAAGGAGAGAAGTGACCTCCAAATTAGTTATTATATAGTACATTATGACAGGTAAATTGTAAGCAATGATACGAGCCCCTGTGTAAAGGACAATCAAATGGCATGCGTTTTAAGAATTCCGGTATGCCGCACGTACAGTGAAAATAATACATGTTTGCATTATGGTTGCGGTATCGACCCATATCAAGTAACTTATTTTCAAGAATTTGTTGACTAGTATAAGAATAGGTGTATGTTGCATACCTTAAAATATAATATATGATTGCCAAGACTTTATTTTCATATGTCATTTTTAGCTTTATTTCCAAATTTCTTCTCCCCCCACAAAAAAGTGTCCTTAACTTACTCTTTGGAGAATCTTGTAATGATAGAACTGATCTACTGAGAAGATCACTCCTTGAATGAAAACATTCTATTGTCGTTGAAAGTCATTTCCAAACAATTTTCCCTGAAATGTTCTTGCTAGCACCTGTAAACGAAAGAATTTTGCCTACCAAAAACTTCCGGGAAAAAAAGAATTACAAAGTGTGAATTGAGAGTTCTTGTCTGATGTGACGGAGCTTACAGACTGATACGTGAAATTTGTTGGGAGTGGTTCAAAATTTATAATGTAACGTGGAAGTTAATTTCCTTTTCTAACGGCATGGAAATGAAGTTATTATGGAAGAATTGCCATATGTATGTATGTATATGTATGTATGTATGTGTATATATATATATATATATATATATATATATATATATATATATATATATATATATATATATATATATATATATATATATATATATATATATATATATATCTCTCTCTCTCTCTCTCTCTCTCTCTCTCTCTATATATATATATATATATATATATATATATATATATATATATATATATATATATATATATATATATATATATATATATATATATATATATATATATATATATATATATATATATATATATATATATATATAAAACACATACATATATATAGAATGAGTACTACATTGATACTAACACTTTCATATTTGTCACTTTGCCAGATTGAGCTTCTGGGCGCCGTTAAGCCGTATGTTGATCGGTCAGTCATCAATACAAAAATTTATCCAAGTATGCCCTTGCAACATTGTCTTTGATTAACACCAGTGTGTGGATATAATTATCGAAGTAAGTTATGCAAGCAGACAGCACAAGTGTCTTAACTGATGGGCGTAAAGGAGCTTGTCTAGTCAATCCCTCACTTTTTTCCGTCTTTTCAGACCGAGTAATTGTGTGAAACGCATAACATAAGACGTCATTCATTTCAATTAGGGAATCACTGGGACTCAGTGGTCATAGTGCCGGACTCGTAATCAGTGGGTAGCAGATTCGAATCGTATTTAGATTAGCAAGTTTTAACAGACAAGGTGTCCCTGTAGGCAAGGTACTCTATTCCTACTGACTTGTCGTCATGTGACACCAATCAGTCAATTAATTGTTATAGCAAATCGTATAGGATCTGTTGAGTTCAGAGGCATTTTTGTTAGGTTATTTTTTAATTTCAAAATTAAATTTTATAGCTTAAAGAAATCACAGTCGTAACAATTGCAAGGATTTATTCGAGGGGAGCTTATTTTAGAGAGTGACCATCGCGGGAAGGATGGATTATTTCTCCAGTTGATATAAAGAAATTTGTTGATTTAAGTGTTTAAAGAATCCAAGGAAAATCTTATATTTATACATTCTTTAGCTTTAGATCAACATCGAAAACATGTTACATGTATATATGTATGTATGTACGTACGTACGTATGTATGTACTACGTAAGTACGCACGCACGCACGCACGTATGTATGTATGTATGTATGTATGTATGTATGTATGTATGTATGTACTTTTCCGGAATGTTGGTATTGGTATTGGTGCGATCATGAATCACTGCAAAACATGTGTATACTCACATAGAGAGATGATATAAAATGTGACTGTAGACAAAAAGATAGACAGATACAAAAACAGAACAGCAGGCAGGCCAAAAGTTCAATTGTTTATGAAACTATACTTTCTCTAGACCGTCTTTTAAGGACAAGTATTTTCATGCTGGGTGAAGGTATAACTCATATATCACACATGATATGTACTGTTTAATTCTTTGTTCCATATTAGCTGATGAAAAACGTATTGCGTAGACCGGGTACGGGGTGGGTGGGTGGGTTGTAGTTTATAATATTGTGTCAGGTTGTGACTGAGATTGTTCAATTTCAGGAGTACTTAAAATAAAACAAATTTTGTCAAGACTGGGCCACATTTTATCAACGACAGGCCTCATTTTGTCAATGTCAGGCCTCATTTTGTCAACGCCAAGCCTAGTGGTTAGAGCGTCCGCCTCGGATACGGGAGGTCGTGGGTTCGATCCCCGGCCGAATCATACCAAAGACTTACAACATGGTAATAACAGCTGCCTCGCTTGGCGCTCAGCACTAAGAGGTTAGTGTTAGGACTGGTCGGCCTGGTGTGAGGATAATGTGACTGTGTGGGACATCACGCTACATGTCTGCAGCATCATGCCCCAGTGCTAGACATCACTGTAAACTGCCACACTGCAGACATCGTAGCGATATGACCAAAAAATTGTTAAAGCTACGTTAAAAATCCAAATCACACCCACCCGCCCAATTAAAAGAATATATATATATATATATATATATATATATATATATATATATATATATATATATATATATATATATATATATATATATATATATATATATATATATATATATATATATATATATAGAGAGAGAGAGAGAGAGAGAGAGAGAGAGAGAGAGAGAGAGAGAGTACAGACATGATTCTTCTAAGACTGTGTTGAACATGTATATGTATAATACATGTAGAAAGGCATTCCTACTTTAAGTCAGTGAACTTTACACGCAGCAGAGAAATGGTAAGCAAACATTATTATCATCTATATTTAAATTTTAAATCTTACCGTTAATTTCACCATGTGTTTCGACAATACTTACGACCACACAGAAATTATCCTTTGTCTGCAATTTCCATTGCACCCTGTCAATATTGCAGTGCAGTTAGTAATAAGCGTGAAATATAATACAACACGCAGAAAGGAGATGGCACAATAATGCCTGGCTAGACCACACATTAGATGTTCTGCATTTTATTCATGGACATAATGGAAGTTTATAAGGTCGTTAAACCACGTCCCTGCAAGGATTTTTACAATGGTTCATCAAGTAACTTAGAGCACAAACCGTTTAGCAAATACATTGCCTATTCTATCCAAGTATTAATCACGAAAAAAGAAGCTTTAAAGCATGTCCTTTATCACCTTGGACGTACCTTTATCTCTTTTATTCTCAGTGCTTTATTTTCGTTTTGATTTCGCGCTTACATTGAAAAATAATTACATCGCATTAGTTAAAAGTCAAAAGTCAATACAGCCATTAAAAATAATCGAAACATAACATTTGTTATTTCCAGATACCTGTTGAGTAGAAGCGAACTTAGATCTGTTTACAATAATATGTACGTTTACTTAGATTTGCTTACAATAATTCGTACGTTTAGTTAGATCTGCTTACAATAATATGTATGTTTGCTTAGATCTGCTTGCAATAATATGCATGTTTGCTTTTTCTACTTACAATAATATGTATGTTTCATTATATCCTAAACATTTCATATATATATATATATGCATATGGATATTCAACGAAATTTAAAACATGTCTTCATTGGAGCTCCATCATGGTGGAATTTTGACCGTTATTAAATTAAAGGAAGACGATATATCGATATATATACATACATACATACATACATACATACATACATACATACATACATACATGTTGATAAACAACCCAATTAAAACGATGTTCAACCATGTGGAACACAACAATGTTCAACAAATTCTTTAAGAGATATATTTGTGAAAAATAAGATTAAACAATTCTTTAAAAAACGTGAAGCAGCAAATAGTATTGCGCACCCCACCACGACAGTGATAGGGACAAATAGTGTCCCACCTGTATGTCCGTCCGTCTATCTGTCACACGTTTCATTTGGGTCATTTAAGGGACAGTGACGGGGCATATATGTTTCATAAACACATTTATTATTATTTATCTGCTAAAGGTTGCTCCAATACGAAGCAACAAATTAAAAAGACAACACAATACTGACTGGTGGAAGATAATGATGATCAAAAGCTGTTATTGTTTGAGATCTTTGTTATCGCCCATAAGACAGAGAAATAACGAAGTTTGCTATCATTGCTTTTTATGACTGTCTGGTTCTCTTAAATCGGTTTGCTTGTTTTAGTTGTTGTCACGGAATTATGTTCACAGAACTGCCATGGATCTCCTTCGCAAATATAGTATGGCCATATGTCCTGTGTTCCGTGCCCCGTATAGCGTTATCCATAGTGTATGTTTTTGTCTTGCCGAAAGGTGCTATATAGCGAGGTGTACTCATCTGAACAAGAGACTTTCTGCGGCAGCAGCAGAGGGGGTCTACAGACCAGGTGGCACAGACCGATTTAACCCCTTCCAACAAAATCTTTCCGTACAACCCTCAGAATTCAAAAATAAACCTTCCTTTGCAAATTAATCAGTAAAATTTCGCCCGGGTCTGCATTTTTGGACAAAAAAAAATTTAACAAAATTTGGGGGGGGGGTAAAATTTATTTGTTATTGCAAATTTTCGGTTGCAATTTTATGAGTAAATCTGATCAAGACCAACTCGATACCTACTACGCGGATCATGAAGATTAATCGTTACAAATCCGTGCGGTGTTGCTTGAGCGTGACTAAAGAAATTTTTAAACTTATTTATATCCATATCGCCGTTGCACCAAGTTTGATGAATATTCCTTAGCGTGTAAGTATCAACGCCATTAAAAACTGATAAAATATTACAATTATCTCTAATAACCTTTGGAATTTGTGTATACCGCTGCGTCACGTAAATCACATCGGTGTTCTTGTGTCGGCCACGCGAGAATATTCTAGCTGGGTTAGTTTGCTTATCCAGCATCACATCATCGAATACGACAAGATTATTAACATCACCGTCTAAATTTTCCACTGATGGAGATTCATTGATATCCGTTATAAATTCTATCGTGCCATCCTCAGTATTATCACTAAATTCTTTTAATACCTGATAGCATCGCTGATCGTCAACAGATGGCGCAACCAAATACAATTTATCCCATTTCAACCATCTCATTATCAAATTTAGCAACAACTGTGTTTTTCCAGAACCAGACGGTCCAATAATTATCATCCTAATCGAATTTGGTAATGCCTCGGTGTGTTTTATTTGCTCGCGTTTTTTCGTTGCTGAAAAATCAATTACATTCATGTTATTAGAATATTATGGATTTATATTGTGTTAAGTGTCGCGCTAGAACAGCAACGATAAATCCAACCGAAGTCGTCACGCGCAACAACAGAAATGCGATCAGAGGTGAATGTGTAGTTTGTGGGACAAGTAAATTTAGATTTGTAAAAAAAAAGATAGAAGAACCGGAGGAGATATCGCCGCCTCCATGAAAAATCTTCCAGGATTACCCTGGGCGAAATATCCCGGAGAAAAGCATTTGCCAGGATATAATTACTGCGGACCTGGCACAAGGCTAGATATAAGACTTAATGGTAATAATCAACCGAAATCCGGAGAAGAGCCCGTTAACGCTATCGATAACGCATGCTATTATCACGACCTTGCATATCGAAGTGGGGATTTAGAACAAAGACATCTCGCTGATATTAAATTAATTCACGCAATAGATGCTATTCCTAATAAAAAATTCAGAGAAAAATTGGCAACTTGGTTGATAAAGGGTGCAATGAAAGGTAAATTATTATTAGGTGCTGGTTAATTTATAATGGAGCAAATATATTATTCTCCGCGAGGATTTTGGCGAGGAAAATCAGCAATTACCAAACTTGCCAAGGCGGCAAAAGTAAAATACTCCACCGCTGCATTATGGTTATCGAAGCAAGCGATTTGGCAAATTTATCTTCCACCACCCAAGAAAATACCATATGCGAGTTTCTCTGTCAGTGTACCTAACGAAGTTCATCAGGCTGATTTAATGTTTCTTCCTCACGATACCGTTGACGGAGTCACATATAAATACGTTTTATCTGTTGTTGATATTGCTAGCAGATACAAGGAAGCCGAACCATTATCAAATAAAACGGCAACGGAAATAGCAAAAGCATTTGAGAGAATTTATTCACGATCGCCACTGACATGGCCGAGTCTTCTTCAAATTGATCCAGGACGAGAATTTCTTGGCGCTGTTACTGCGTTAATGAAAAGGAATAATGTTAAAATCCGGCATGGTATAGTTGGTGTTCATCGCAGTCAGGCCATCGTTGAAAGATTTAACAAAACACTAGCGGAAAGATTATTCGGATATCAATACGCGAGAGAATTTATTCAGGATAAACGATCTCACGATTGGGTAACAAGATTACCTCACGTGATTAATGCGTTAAATAATGAAGTAACACGAACGATATCAATGAAGCCTGCAATTGCAATTACAAAGACAAAAATACCACTAAGGCGAGATTCTACTATTTCGCCCGTGTTAGGTAGCGTCACGGTTCGATATTTATATAAAGAAGGAGAAGCCGAAGGTGGCAGAAAAAGAGCAACCGATCCAATTTGGAGTATTACAACACATAAAATATCAGCCGTAACAAGATCATCAGGAAGGCCAGCAATTTATTTTCTAGATTCACTAGCGCCACAACGCGGATTTACCAAAGAAGAACTACAAATAATACCGAAAGATACTCAATTGCCACCATCGTCGTTAATGTGAAATTTAATCCTACCCAACTGAGATAGTTTTCTTACTCTAGAAACTGCTAGATAAACTAAATTCGACCAGGAAATTCTATCATCGACGATCCAAACTTGATCATCTACTGTTAATCCCTGCGATGAATGTATCGTTGCGGCGTATCCAAGTTTCCATGGAGATCTTTCTGCGCTTATCGCATCATTGACAAGATTAATATCAACGAAAATAATATCATTAAGAACCATTATTTTTTCTTCTCCACATGGCAAAGTAACATTAATATTTTGTTTTCTAGTATCAGCTGGCCTGTAGCATAACGGAACCTTCAATGTTGGAAATTTCTCACAATGAAGTTTGAATAATATTTCCTGAATATTATCACGAACAATTTTTCTGCTAGCAACGATCAAATGATCAGGACGCCATAAAGTTAGAAAATTATCCATCGAAGTCTCATCAATTATTTTTCTCATCACATCACACTGAAACTGATTAGATTGCAACCGAATCATTTTTTTAAATTTAGTCAGTAAATTATCATTAGATCTATAATCAGCATCAATTTCTTCATAATAATCTACAAAGTTTCTAAGCCATTCATGTGGAGATTCACCATCAATAGGATCAGGTTGACCGTGATCGCCGCACATTATCACCGCAGTATTTTTTTCTTCTAGCCAACTAAGGAATGATTTTAATAAAATTAAATTTACTGTGCAAATTTCATCAAATATTATAATCTTGTTGATATATTTGTTTCCCATTCGAGCTGGATCCCACAATCCACCACTGTACTTGAAATAACTGTGATAAGTACAAGAACTAACGCCACGTTGTTTTATTTCTCGCGCTAACCTGTGGGTTGGAGTCAACACGATCATATCGGAGTTTGAAAATAAGTTTATCGCTCTTGTTGTTTTACCACTACCGCCAGGACCATTCAAGTAAACGAATTTGTTTCGCGAAATCGGATCAAATGCAGATGCAGCTGTTGATACTTCATCGTATTGGTCTTTATGAAACTTATCGCAATCTTCCACATCCGCGTCCTCACAATAATCTAGAATATCCTCATTTTTTATTCTCCAAGTTCCCCAAGATCCATCGGCGATTAAATTTTCCAATCTGCATTGGTATTTCTTATCGATATAAAATGAATCTGTTGCAACCCTTACCGCGATATTGGCAAATTTATTTATCATCGACAACAAATTAATACTCACATAAGCTAGCATCGATGATCTCAAATGAGTATATTGCGCTGATTCTTCATCAAGATAAGTTATCACTGTTCCTAACTTCGTTCCATCAATAATAATATTTTCTCTGTTGCAAAATATTCCACGTGATACTGTATCGGCAATAATAAAATCCATTTCGGCGTCATTGATAAATAATCTAGCGTGACGATGTTTATGATCAACTGATCCTCCTTGAGTAAATTTACCAATTATTTTTCTTCCAATATCTTTCGCGTTCTCGCAATCTGTCGGCAGCCACACCTCGGTCTGTTTTCTATACGATATAATTGCCTCACTTACCGTCAGCGATAGTAACATCGACGAATCCAACATATACCTCAACAGCACTATGGGAACCCATCTTCGCTGAGATAAATGCCGACCAAACCAAATATAACAAATTTTATGCAAATTTTCAGCAAGTTCGAACGAAGTAACACGAGTAAATCCGGTCATAACAAAATCGGGTAACGGTCCGTTAATTGCCACTCTCGTCATCTCGTGAGTGGGATGGCCAAATTTAGCAAAGTAATCCGCACAATCGCCATACCCAAGGAAACTTCCAGGGTAGCACGCGCTCATATCAACGGAGATCATATCCTCGAAATAATATTTAGTATTCCACAATCCTCCATGGCCGTATTCGATACAGCTAAGTTGAATATCATTAAGAAACTCATATCTCGTAGGTTTCCACGAATTTCTTTCTCTCGCAGCATGAGCGGCAACAGACGGAACGGTAAAACAGTTTGTCAGCAACTGATCTGGATTTGTCGAATATTTCTCCGCTATATTTCTCATTATTTCGTGTAATATTTCATCACGGTAAATATCTCCTCGTGGCAAGATAAACTGATCGTATTTTTCTTCGCTAGAAAATAACCAGACCGATATTGGATCGGATTTGGCTAATATTTTGATATACCGAAACATTTCATCAGAACTATCTTTTCCGGATTCCACGGGATAAAATTTAACAGCACGATCTCGCGGGAATATCATTACTGACTGCGACCACGCATGTGAATTATGATCAACAATTTCGATTGGCGTTCCTCGAGATTTATATGGTGACGAATATAATATTTCTCCTGATAATGTTTTTACAGTGATAGGAAATTTAAGTTTCTTGCTCAGCGTAGCAACATCATCAATCGATGCGCCATCAGCAACTGTCTTTGCCCATGAATTAATTTTATCTAATCTCAATTGAGTCAAGCCAGATCCACGACGAGCGTTTTTCATGTGCTCGATAACTCGCTCTGCGACGCAGTTTATTTTCGGAGATTCTTTCATCGCAGGTAGATTTTTCACATCAGGATTATTATTCAGCCGATAAATTCCATACACTACAGCACTAGAAGGATACGCTCTAGCATAATAAGGACCGTCTATGCCTAATAACAACCCTGGTTTCGAATTTTTATCAAAAATGACGTTTTTCTTACCGCCGCGTACTGGATCTCGTTTATCACGAATAATCCAAGTATCATCGGGCATTTGTGCAATAAATTTTATTCCGAAAATAAATCGTTCTTCTTTATGTTCAGATTTTATATGCTCGATTATCTTCTTCGCTCGTTCCAGATTCATCGTAACATCAACTAAGTTAGTTTTCCACGTAGACCAAACATGAACCGCACCATCATCAAAGAATTCCTTCTTCGCACGATCTACCTCAGGAATGATATATTCTGCCTCATCAAGATCAAATAAATCCATATTATATTTTAGACAAATATCTAATTATAATAATGAATAAATGTGCATGGATAATAGTTGGATCAGCAAAATCATGCGATAAATCCTGCAGAGGTGAATACTGCGGCGCTCACATATACGAAGTTCGACGAGGCAACAAAGGACCACAGCGATGTTTAATTTGTCAAGTTGGCACTCGAGGAAAAACTCGATTATGTTTCTCTTGTGGTGGAAAGAAATATCGAGAATTACGGAGATATTATGAAAAAAGATCCTCCTCAGTAATAAAATGCGAAGAAGATTATATTAATCGTTTCAAGGCAAATTTCGATTTGAACAAAGAGAATATTGTATATGGAAACAAAATCAACGATTCCTGCAATGAAAATCACATACGAGTATAGATCACATCCTACCATCGAGGGCTACGAGGCATCTACCGATGGAACCGTCAGAAACATAAAAACAAAAAAAAATGTTGGTCATGTTCATAAATTTGGATATCTCAAATTTACAATCAACAAAACAAATAAAAGAACAGAATGTTGTTACAACCACAGGTTCGTATTCGAGTGTTACAAAGGACCAATAGAAATTGGACTAGTTATCGATCACATTGACGGAAATAAACTCAACAATAAATTATCTAACCTTCGAGTTATAACCCAGAGTGATAATAATCGATTTGGTAATACTGGTAATCATCCGAAATATGCGAGGGCCGTCAAATCAACAAACCAAAAAACAGACGAGGAGATGATATTCACGTCGATGAGTGCAGCTGCGAAATATTATGAAATTAATTCACGATCGGTGCAATTTGTAGCAGAAAAAATAACTAACGCAGCATTTTCCTACAAATTTGACAATTGGATCAAATTTTCCTACATTCCAATGATATTTGAATCGGAGAGTGACGAAGAAATAATTGAAGATTTATAAAAATAATATAATGGACGAAGAAACAATAAACGATATCATTGTAGCGATTGATGATCTGAAGAAAAAGATAGATCTTCCATCGGATCTAGACACAAATAAAATTCGATCGGAATTTGAAACGATCGTTCAAGGGAAACTCGAATACAAATACACGCTGCCGTCAGAATATAAATTAATAAAAAAGATCCAGATTGCAATATATCAATCACTTGCGACAGTCAACGATGATCGCATCGAGGATTTTGTTAAATTATCGATGTTGGTAGAAAATGCTAGATCGATTTTATCAGAAGCATATGAATCACGAAAAATTACAAATTCGCGTGTCAGACAGCTGAAAAGACTTGTTGATGAAAGTAAAATCAGGGAATCAAATTCCTGAATAATTTTCTGCAAAACAAAAAAAAAAAGATAATTTTCCTGTATTTTATTTATTTTTTTCGCTATTTTTTCTCCGGGATACAGATCTGAAAATCTATGATTTTACCAATAAGCTGATACTTAGTGTTTCTCCGCGCATATCAAGTAGATGTCCATTTTGATTTGTTAATCTAAAATTTATACTTGATAATAGCTGATTGTGACATCGAAGGTAAAACGGATTTACCGGTTCTTTTATTATCAAATACCCCGGAGAAACACTAGGAGAAAACGAGTATAATATATATCCTTGCCTTGCTTGATTTGACAATGACGAATCAATAACGTAGCTGCCATCAATAATATCCGCGTGAAGATAAATTGCAATTACATCCGTTATATTAACGATACCCGGTGAAATATGTCGTCCAATTTTTGATGGATCATTATTATGTGTAAGAAATAATGCTAATTGTGGTGATTTATCTGCCCACGCGGCGTGCAATTTCGAAAATAATTCATCTATGGTATCAGCGATAAATTTTTTCATTGCGTTAATATCGTATACGGAAAATTTAAAATTTGGTACTTCTTCTTCGGTCAATCCAGATTTAACCATAAATTTCTTTTTACATTCCGGATTTTCTATAATTGACTTAATAAATATATCGTGATAATAATTAATATCATCTGTAAGTTTATTTAATCTTTTCACGTGTTTGATTATTAGATCACATGAATTTGATTTATTCGATATACATTCATTGAACAGTGATCTTAAATGAGATATACCTCTATTATACTCAACACTAAAAATATTGATATTTTTTACTATATCCCTGGTTTCTATGTAAGTCTTTTTACCATCGACATCATCCGGGGAGGAGATAACAAAATTTACTCTTACCATTAAAAAATAACTAATAGTATCAGGAACAACTATCTTTTTGCCAAGTTTATGTTGATTAACTAAATCACCAACCGATTCGATGTATTTGATATTTTTTTGTAAAAAATCGGAAATTTCATATGATGCTTCGTCGGTTATAAAATCTGATTTTTTTGGTTCGGGAGGTCGATCCTGCTGAATAAAATCGTCGGTTACATGATCGTCAGGTGCGACATCTGGCCAACCTAATATAAATCTAATAGTTGATTGGTAAATATCTATCATGTACGGTGATTTAATTTCGATGATCGATGATAATGTTGGTTCGTGAGCTAATATTTTTATTCCTGGAACAGCATCGCCGGTTAAATTTGATATTCTTCTGGTAAACTCAATATTTAGTTGTTCAATCTCGTAGCTACCTGTTGGTATATTAACATATATCCAATCGGGTGATCCATCGGGTTTATTTTTATTTGCAAAAACAAGAGAATTATTTGACATCAACTCACCAAATGTTGCTGATCTGATATTTGGCCAGCTGTTATAAACACGCAATTGTGTTAATGCAATTTCATTGATGTTGATTGGCGTTGGAAAACTAATATTAAATTCGGGTTTGGTTGAGCTCAATGATATTAACGTTGTTGTTGGCGGCGTCGTGTTTGTCACGATCTGGGATAATTCGGACATTATTAATATTCATTTGTTCAATCTCCGAATAAATGTTTATCATCGAATAAAATTCTTGATCAGATATAACACCGTCGTTGAGACTTTCCGAAATCAACGATGATAATTTCGAATAAGCGTCATTGATCTTGGTCAGTTTGTTTTTATATAATAATAATTTCTCGCTTGTGCATGAAGATATTTTTCTTGCAATAATATTTAAAACACCCGCGATTGTTGTTGTTGACGAGATTATTATTGTTGCTGCGATCGGCGCGATTGTTGTTACCGCGGATAAAATAATACCCGCACCGGCGACTATGGCAGATACAGCGTACACAGCAACATCAATAATGATCAATCTACGTTGGTATTTCTTTATTTTTATTTGATAATCATCAAGAAGTTTTTTTAGTGAATCTTGCCATGATCGCGCTTGATTATATCGGTAATCCGATGCGGTCATTTTATTGTTATATTACGATAATAATTGCGGATTTTTTTTAGGTTAAATACTCGATGACTACATGGCAGGTTATTTTTGTCATTGTTCTATCCGGTGGTTCTAATTTTAACATTTCCTCGACATCTTTCAGCATAATAATATAAAAAAAACCCGGATAAAATTCATGAATTTCGTGAGATTTAGTTGTTATCTTAAATTTTATTTTGGAAATAAAATGTATTCGATATACACCACCAAACGGAGCAGAAAATATAAAAGTATCATTAAATGGGGTCCATGGAAATAAACTTGATGAAATTATAATTGGTATTTTATAACCCGTGTCTTTTTCCATTGTTTCTAGCTCCACTGGTGTATAAATATGAGCAAATCTTTTAATATTTACCGATGATAATTTTGTTTCCACATCAATAAACCGATCTTGTAAAATGTTGTAATCTGATTTATCAATTTTATTATCTATCAAACTTCCCAATGTGGCGTGAACATTTATAAAATTCTCGACATTTTGGTTAATCAATTTCATATTTTCATCGTAGATTGATTGATCGACTTTTAATTTAATTTTTTCTGAAAGATTATTAATTTCGGTTTCGATTTTTATAATCGCGGCTGAAAGAGCTTGTTTATCTATTTTTTCGCTCATTGCTGTATTTATCTTGATAATTTCATCGTTGATGGATTTTTCACCTGTTGCTTTTTCATCGATAGATTTTTCACTTATTGCGGCATTTATTTTAACAATCTCATCATTGATAGATTTTATTTTTTCACTGATATCATCGATGGATTTTTTATCGGGTTTTTCGCTCATTGCAGTATTTATTTTAGCAATTTCATCGTTGATATTTTTTATTTTTTCATTGATGTTATCGTTCGATATTTTATCTGCCGCGGCATTTGTCTTTGTTTTATCATCGATTTTCTGATTTGTTAGTATTCGAACTGCGGTAATATCCTTATTGATCTGCGCGATATCTTCATTAATTTTTACTATTTCTTTATTAAGTTCGTTGTGTTTGGTTGATGCTTCATCGGTAATCCTTTTTATATCATCATCGAGTTTTTTACTGATATTTTTTGACACATCATCGATTTTTTTAAGATCGTTAATTAATTTATTAAATCGCTTAGTAACTCTGTCTTGGAGATCATCGTGTAATGTTTTATCGGCCTTTAGGAGCAACTTTGCTGATGTTTCTTTGTCAAATTTTTCTGTTTGGCCGTTAAATTTACTAACATGATCATCATATTCTTCTCGCTTGATTATATCAGTTATTTTAATATTGCTAGTTTGTAATCGTCCTTCTGCGTTTTGAAAAACAGCAACTTCGCCAGGGTCCACCTCTGCCAACGATAAAAGATTATTAATGTCACTCTTGGTTGCAAACTTTGATATATCGATGTCGCTAATTTCTTTTTTTTCTTTTTCTCTAAAAATGGACCTACCGTAAATGTCAACCATGATATTTATCTACGGTGTATTCAAATAAAATTTTACGAAAAGGACGAGACGATTTTGAAATTTCATCAAGGACGTTAATTGTCTCTGGACCGCATATTGGTGGATCATCTAGTGTTTGTGTTGGGAGAGTCGAATACCAAACTGGAAGTTTTAATTTTGACACGTATTTGAAAAATTCATTCGGTGGCGCTAATCCGTATGAATCGAAGTAGATAATTTCACGAGGATTAATTGCGTAGGCAACCCAATGAGTGCCAGGACCGGAATTTTTATCGAGATTTATTATTCCTGTCTCGGTTGGATTTGGTTTGTCTGGTAGTTGATCTCGCATGAATACGCCTCTGAAAAACCTTATTTTCTTTCTTTTTGCTTCACTGATTAAATCTAAATTTGATGATGGTAGCGCTATTTTAGGTTGAATCAGTATATTGGAGGAGGTCGTCCTAGCCTTAGGCCTGATCCTTGTTGCGACTGTATCATTTTTGCCAGAAGAGAGAAAGGGGATAGAAATCCTCCTTGTTTTTGTTTTATTTTCCCCCATGCACTCATGAGCAAGGGAGCTATAAACTCCGGAGGGATTCCCTTTTGTCGCAAATCCTCTTTCGTGTTCTCTATAACTCTTTTTATTTTTTCTGATATCTCCGTTTGGGAGATATTCCCTCCTTGTCTTTGTATTTGTAATAGTCGAGGAGCCATCATTCTCATGGCCAGGGGTATAGCAAACGCTGCTGGTCCTGTTTTTTGTATAATACTTTTTATACCCGTCGCGATATTTTTTATCCCGTTCTCTTGGAGATTCCCTCCTCTCTTTTTTTTACGATATCCTTTTCCTATAATCTTTTTAACGGCTGCTCCTGCTACTGCGGAACCCGCCCCACCAAGAGCACCCAATCCCAGTGCTTTTACACCTGCTATTATTCCAGGTATAATCGCGGCCAATGCAGGGAAAATACCGCCGGTTTTTACCATATCCCTGATTGCTCCTATCGAGAGATTTAATCGAACACCAGTATTTGCTGATTTGGCTTTGGTAAAATGTCCATGTTGAGTTTTAGTTAGTGATAGTTTGTTAGGTCCACCGTGAAGTTGATCATTTTTCAGGGTTAAACTTAAACCAAGTCGCGTTGTTGTTGCTGCTTGAAGTTTTTTTATCTGACCCGGAGTCAGGGTTACGCTGACATGATCGTATGGCATATTATAATTTACTTCATCTAAATTTAGAATTTTCTCACATTCGCTCGACGGGAGCATCGAGTATTCTCATTCTGCCACTTATTCCTTCTAGGATCATTGTTCTGTCGCTGAGAATTATAGCAATTACTTTGTGATTAACCGCTCCGGTGTTAATTCGGGCCTTGAAATGAATATCGACAACCGATTGCTTTATCAAGTCGAGATGTTCCAGGGAAAAATAGTAGATGGGATAAAGTTTATTAAAATCCAACTGTGATATTTGTAATCCGGTGTCAATATTTTGATCGCGACCCATATAACTTAGCAATCGATGATATGCGCGAGCTGTCGAATAATTTTCAAAATCAATTGATATTTCCTCGGTTGGTTCTTGTTGGCCGTTTATTCTTAACGAAACATTTGTTGCTGCAATTTTATCAAATGTCATATGATTATACATTTGATGATATCTACTAGATTTCAAAAACGCAATAAAGATATGTCTTGGTGCGGAGGTGCCCTGCTGCGATGCAATACGCCAAGTAAAATCACCATTAATATTAGTTGTTGCGGAATCAGTTGTTGTTGTCAACCATGACATTATAGTTTTACCGCCCTGATTCATGAATGATAATAATTTTTCTTCTTCGACCATTGACGGAGTCATTGCTGGCATCCACAGGGTAAATTTTAGTAAATTTACTTTACCACCATTATCTGCGGCATCGTTGGCATGTGGTAAACCACCAGCATCAATTGTACCATGTCGCCAGATAGCATCATCGCTATTTGCTTTTCTGACAAACGATATAGTGTGTTTTGCGCCGTATATAACTTTTCTAAAATGCCTACAAAACCCAAATATATGAGACAACGGAATAGCGCAGGAAAATCTTCTACGAGCAGTTATTAGCATAGATTTTCGCGTGGCATATCCAGCATTATAAGTTTCATGAGGTTTGATCATTAAAGCTTCAACGTCGGCATCATCGTTGGCGGCAGTAACTTTTTTGGGTCTTCGTATTTCATATAGATCACTGTTAGGAGTATCATGAGTATCCTTGGCAAACATCATACTAGGGCCAGCCGATCTAGTAAAATCATCCGAATACCTTGCTAGACCTATTATCGTTGTTGCTAAATCAATATCATCAGTGATTGATTCAATTTCTCTTCCGTCGATCATATAAGTAGCGTTTTTGAATAATGCCATAATACCGTTGTTGACTAATCCAACATTAAATCCGGCTGCATAGGGAGTATTATCTGGCCTAACAATTTCGCCAACAACTTCGATATATGCCTCGGATGGAAGAAAATATCTTGTTGTATCGTGAACCTGAATTTCCAATCGAGTACTTGTATTTGGTTCAATCGCAATATACGAAAAATACTGAAAATCTCGCACAGATGTATCTCTACTTACAGGCTCGTCCATGTCGAACACTTCGTTTGACACTTGTGCGAACATTTATTAATAAGATTCTTATCTAAAACGAAGACCGCTGCCCGAAATAAAACCTATTTTAGTAATTTCATTTGCTAATTTTTTATCAACAACTCCATTTGTCTTAACAATTTCATTTGCCAAATTTGTCTTAGCAATTTCATTTGCCAAATTCGTCTCAGCAACATCTTGAGTTAGTTCCTTTATTTTTTTATTTGCAGCGCCATTTATAACCTTGCTAATCTCGGGTGGCATTTCCTTGGTGATAGGTAATTTGACGGGTTGTTTTTTACGCACTAAATTTGCTATTTTATTTTTTATGGAACTAAAACCCTTGCTGGCCAAATTACCAATACCAGAAAGAACAGTATTACCAATTGCTCCTATTGCTTTTAATCCTAGTTGTTTTACTGCTGGACCGATTTTGGGTGCTACTCGAGTAACAAGACTTTTAAC